>APFE031644782.1:0-67229 GCA_000404065.3 Pinus taeda
ATGGATCGGCACAATTGACGAGACGCCATGGTCCAAAATATAGGTTCAAGTTCCAAGATCTAACTGCCATGGACCAAAGGAGTGATCACCAACATATACGCACTTTTATAATGTATAACCCTCGTGTATACGCGCCTTTGTCTAGATGAACCTGCGTATATGACTTTTTCTACTTTCTGAGTGCCAGATCTGAGATCTGTTACTAGAGAGGGTTGCCATCAAGGACAACACCTGTGCCATAGCTCCAAACCTGTGCCATAATGCCAACAATGATGATGAAAGACTAGATGCTGCATATGATGCTATTAATCACATTTATGAGCCTATGAGCTTTGATGAATAAGCCTAACAAAATGAAGCCATAAATGAAGAAGAAGCCCATCCATGAAGAATATAATGGTCCTCTATTTATGCACTAATTAATAACCACTCATATTAAAAAATATTTTTCTCCTCCTTAGATGCAAAATCTAGCCATGAGGCCTACACCATCTTGGAGAGCATAATTTAAGCTTTCCAATGAGCTATTACTTGGGAAAAATCTCCAAATAATGAGAGAGAATGAGATGTTACAAGGTTAAATAAGGTCTCTACCTAGTAAGCCGACCCATCCTCAACAAAATCATGTCGGCTTATCTATTAGACATTTCTATTTGGTCTTCATACACAATAATTTATATATATACATGAGTGTCCTTGACCTCATTACAGCCAAGGCACTCGGACTCGATAAGCCAATGAAGAAATAATGAGTTCACATCTTGTGAACTATACTTTGAGGAGTATACTCCTTTGGGACGTGGCTAAGAAGTTCATCACTGAGGATTGTGTTAGGGTGGTTGGAAGAGACAATTTATAAGAAGATTCAGTGCAGTACTAACCATAGTTCTAGACCTCCTCTCCTAGATGCGGATAGGGATGCATTATGTTGATCTAGGTTCGTTTACCTTGCGGGCTATGCAGGGTCACATGTTATTGATTGTAGGTTGAGTACATGTACTAGGCTTCAGAATATTAGATAATACTACAGAAAGAATATGCCCTCCTTGTTGCGGATAAGTTCCTTCCTACCTGCAAATAAAGCTGGGTTACCTTTTGCACACTTCATACCCATGTAAATCATTTATTATAGACCTGTTTTTTTTTGCATATTTGGGACTCCTATTGCATACCTTCAGTGGCACAATTGCAGATTGGTTAACTTGTGGCTTGGATAGTAGCATGCAGTGGGTTGATTTCTATGACATAGTTGGACTATCAACTAAGACTATAGTAGTCATGTTTATGGTGCAACTTTGGTGCATTATTAATAAAAGAAGTGGAGATGGTGTGGTATGGTGCACATTGGTTCAATGAAGCATTCTTGAACTAACAACTTCAGTAAATCTTCATGCAACAGTGTTTAAGTTGCCTTGAGATAATCTAGTGATTGAAGCAGTGGAGAAGTCATGGTGGAAACTCTGGTGCAGTATTGATAAAGAAGTGGAGATGGTGCGGTATGGTCCACATTGGTGAAATGAAGAAATCTTGAATTGAGGATTGCACAGTGAGAAGTGAAGGAGGATTTCCTTTAGAAAATGAAACATTTCATGTAAATTATATCTACATTCTTTATTAAAACATGGGATTGGTGTCCTTGAAGTTGGTACTCCTAAACTCAAGGTTAGTGTCTTGGATGAAATAGGGTTGGAGACTCATAGAAAACCAAGTTGGTGCTTGGCAATAATTGTTATACATTGTACTTATTCTTTTATACTCAAAAAAATTATTCTCATACATTTTTCTAATTAAATTGTAAAGAATCTAACTCGTAATAATAACAATTGAAAAAAATACTAATTCACCCCTTAGTATTTCCAACAATGAAACTAATTTTAAAAACTCATATTCTAAAATGGCTTAAAAAAACCTCATTAACCTTTTCATCTATATATATATATATATATATTAATTCGACAATATAATATAAAAATGCAAGATATAAGTTAGCTCTTCATCTTCTTGTTTATTCTTGTTTATTTTCGTCGTACAAAAAAATCAATGCTCCACATGTTTTTTACAATAATTTTATAATTTTTCTGATCTGACCATGAGCAAAATCTAATGCACTCACTTTTAAACTAAATGATTTAAAATATAACGCACTCACTTTTAAACAAAATGATTTATTTGAAAAGTGGGGTAGCTAATGACTTTTGTCATCAAGCGATTTTTCTTCATCTTGTTGTTTATTTTAGTCCTACAAAGAAATGAACGCTTCAATTACAATAATTTTATAATTTTAATGAACGCTTCACATGTTTTTTACAATAATTTTATAATTTTTTTGATCTGACCATGAGCAAAAGTGGGGTAGCTAATTACTTCAAAGAAGACTTGATCGAAAATTTACCATCACGATTTCGTAGCTAAATTTTAAATAAGTAGATAGGATTCAAACGTACCCCACCAAATTTCTAAATAAACAGATTCGATTTTAAATTTAGTAGGTACTTGAGTGACTTCATTTCCTGATCCCGTAGCTGATTTTTAAATAAGCAGACTTGATTTAAAGTAGACCGTTTTCCGTGAAAATGCAGAGTATTTGACTGACTTCATTTCATGGTTGTCATATACAATCACAGCACAACTTTCATCATTGTTAGTTTAAAACGGAAAAATATATATTCATTCATTTTGCTTATTATAATAAACAATAAGATATCTAAAATTTTAATTTAATTATTAATAATTATAAAATTAATAGTAAAGATTTATTTTTATTAAATATTTTAATAGTAATCTTTTAATATTATTAGGGATTTAATTTGAAAATAGACATCTATTTTTGTCTTTTCATTAATTAAAAAAATGAATCACATGAACAAATGTCCTATGAAATAATAAGTTATAATTTTGTGGAAATGTAATATTGATAAATCATGATATTAGCCCATAGTATTGTAATGAAACCTATTATATTTTTTAGTATATATATATATATTACACAATTTTAAGGTCAAAGCCAAGTCATACATCAAATTGGTGTATAATACACGTTGCTTGTGGCTAAAAGGACCCAACACTCCTTTCATCATTGTTATTGTTGGAGATGGAAAAGTATATATTCGTTCATTCTGCTGATAATTTTGTTTATTCTAAAATAAGATTTTCAAAATTTTAATTTAATTATCAATAATTATGAAATAAATAGTAAAGATTTAATTTTTATTAAATATTTTAATAGTAATCTTTAAATAAAATTAGACATTTAATTTGAAAGTAGACATGTCATTTTTGACTTTTTAATTAAATTGAGAAATTAAAAAAATGGACCACATTAACAAGTGTCATATGAAATAATAAGTTATAATTTTTTGGGCATGTGGTATTGATAATCATGGTATTGGCACATAGTATTGTAATTAAATCTATTATATTTTTTAGTAGTATATATATATATATATATATATAATATATATATGTGTGTGTGTGTGTGTGTCTGTGTGTGTATGTGTGTGTCTGTGCGTGCTTAGTTCATATATTAATATTGATATTATACACAAAATTGGTGTATGATACCCCCTAGTTGGTGGGACAAGGGGTCCATCCCGGGGCAGTGATTTGGTTGCTAAGTCTATTAAGGCATACATAGTCTATCCCCTTTGGTTTTGAACCTGTAACCTCTTAGGAGGAAAAACGTGGTCTTAACCATTAATAATGATAATAATAAAGCTATAATTTTAATGTTTTTTTAATCTTCGGAATGTGACTTGCATTATGAAGTAAATGTTTTGATGTTTACATAAACTAGTGCCCATCAATGTTTGCTAATCATTTAATTTATATACATGAACAACAATAGTATTTTTTCTTATCAATCTAGATCCATCAAACTCAGGATCTATCATGGAGTGAGCCTTTCTTTTTGGACTGTAGAATATTATTAACTAATTAATAATTTATTATAAATAAAAAATAAAATAAATTATAATTTTCTTTAACAAGAACTTGAAATATATTTTTTATTAAAGAAAATAGAGGCCTCGTTAATAAAAAGGCTTTTAAGAATCAGTGGGGAAGATTGGTCAATGTAAGCTTGGCCATTTCAGTTTTGGAGCTCTCTAATTATTCTCTCTCTCTCATACTCTTGGATACTTAGAGTTTTCTTGGAGCACTCTTAGAGGGTGTGACATACCTGGATTTTGGAGAAAGAAGGCAAATGAAGAGCAAGGAATCGCAAGAGGACATCAGGATCAACAACTACAGTGGGATTTTCTTGCCGGTATTGAGTTCCATGTATGTTTTCCTCACTATTTTTGGCATGCATGGCATATGCATGTGGATTTTTGGTCATGATATATCACTAGCATGGATGATTTCCTAGATTCATTGTGGATCGCCTAGCCTTTCCATTTCCTGGATAGCCATGGACATTGTCGGTTTACTTCCTTGTTTTGTTTTGGTTGGTTCTCATGTTTACTTAGCTTGGGTTGAGTTATTAATTCCTAAAAACTCTTGTTGGACAAACACTCTCGAAGCCCTGTAACAGCTTGGATTGAGTTACTAGTCCTAGAAGCCTTGGTTGGAAAAATGTTATGGAAGCCCTTAGCAGGCTGAGTTACTAGTGATGGAAGCCTTGGTTGGACAAACTCTCTTGAATCCCGATAGTAGCTATGGGTTGAGTTACTAGTCCTCGAAGCTTTGGTTCGAACAACTATTCTGGAAGCCCTAGAAGGCTTGTATAGAGACTAATCTAATGATGGTTTTGTGATATCCAAACATGAGGTAGCATCATCGTTTGATGGGTTGAGGTGGATGGCCTCTGGAAGCGTTGGATGGTTCTGGATTGATGTGTCTTATAAGATCCCACAATCATGCTTGTAATATGGCACAGGGGTGAATAGCTTAACAGAGATTCGGCTTAGCCATTCTACGATCACGTGGAACATGGTAGTCTCATACTAGGTTGGCCTTTGCATCATTAATATGAGGCTATTTCTACTTGTACTTCTATCAGTAATATACTTGTTTATATGTGGATTCTATGGCTATTGTACCCTTCGTATTTCTGTTGTTATTATGTTGGTTGTGAATATGTGTTATGATGGCGGCTATGTATGTCTCCCATCATGATTTTACTTGTCTATGAATGAACAATGTAACTATGGCCTAATGGATAAAACTGGAGCTAAAGTGACAAGGAAACAATGCCTCATAGACAATCGTAGGTAAGTATGAGACCCCTATGAATAGATTTATTATTTACACTTGTAGATTACATATTCCTGATATGTTTGACGAAATGCCTGTCATGGCTAGTAGGGGTCTAGTCAAGGTCTCATTCAAGTGATTGCATTTATACTGTCATTTCCTTGTTATTTTATTGTTTTGAAGATGTGATTCAATTCTAGGAAGTGACCTGGGTTTTGGGCCTAAAAATGTAACTCAAATCCCGGGGACGCTCGTACAACATTATGAAAAATAGACCCTAGATGCTGGATTACATGCATGTGAGAGTGTTCAGAGGTCACTGGATGTTGGCATACACATAGCATGAGAGTTCCCATAGGTCAAGTGATCCAAAATCTCAATGGGACCGAGGGGTTGGTTAGCACAAAGGTTGGGTCGGTTCTTGAGGGTCTTATTGCCGATATTGAAGGTTTATATGTTGTGTTTCTATCCATTCCACTTCCTTAACATGACTTTGGAGCTCGAATCATATCATCGTAACTTATCGTCACATGTTTACCCCGGTTGGATGATTACTTGGGTAGATGTGGGAGGAGGGCGTTACAGAGTGGTATGAGAGCATGTTTCACCACTTGAACTAGATGGGCAGTGTGTTGGTCATGCATTTATGTAAGTTGCATATGTTTTCCTTATGTTTGTAGTCCATGTGCTTATTTCATGTACATGGTGTTGATC
This sequence comes from Pinus taeda, assembly GCA_000404065.3. NCBI lineage: Eukaryota > Viridiplantae > Streptophyta > Pinopsida > Pinales > Pinaceae > Pinus > Pinus taeda. The sequence goes on from APFE031644782.1 coordinate 5,908, forward strand.
ATGGTTTTAGTGATGTTGCCTTGTGAAAGTTTAATGATGTTGTTGTTTGGATGTGATAGCCATGAATGCATGTCAATTGTCTATGCATTAGTTACGCATGTCAGTGTCTATATGTTGTTATGCATGCATTGTCATGGTGAAGGTTATTGTGCCCAGGGTCATTTTTTGAAATTAGGTCATCATGATGTTGTTGGTTGTTATGATGCTGATGTGTTGGATGAGATAGAGCAGGAGGTGCAGATCATCAATGTGAAGTTGCAACATTGGAGCTGGAGGTAAGAGAAGATCGTCATACAAGTATTATATGTTTGGCATGCAGGTATGTTAGTTAATGGATTGTTATATGACTTAGGGTTATATTCATGTTTTTTATTATATTATTATTATGGTTACATGTATGATAAATGCTAGTTGATGAGTGTAGTCATATACACATGTGTCACATAATCATGAATGATAGTAACATGTGGTTGTATGCATTTCTATTGTTGTTTTATGTTAGATAAGTTGATGATTACATTATATGTTGTTGATGAGTATGATATATTACTTGTTGTCGTTATATTATAGTAACTTGATGTTTAGGGTTATTACTTTAATATCTTGTTGTTATATATATCATACTAAGTTTGATTGGTCTATTCAAATAGTTAGGGTTATGACATTCAAGTATGTGTTAATATGTTGTGATATTATGTCATACTAATCTATAATGACTATGCAGATGTGATTATTATGTATGAATGATAATTATTTATGAGTTTATGACATGAACATGTTAGTTAGTGACTATTATGGATATCATGATCTTATTTGTGTTTGAGTTGCTGCGTTGTGAAGTTATGTCATGCTAACTATATTGATTGTGCATATAAGATAGCCTCCCCTTAGATACATTAAGGTATGCACCTTTTTATGTCATTTAATTTGTGTTTGAATGTTTGACTATGTTGTCTAGTTGTTGTTTGAGTGTTTATTGTCTATTATTTCATCTAGTTGACTTATCTAACCTAGTACATTTCTAATTTGTTGAATGTTGGATTTATTGCATGATATGAATATGTGTCTATAGGATTTCATCAAGGAATGATCTTACTTTGAGATGATTGTACTGATACATATGTGTTGAGATAATTGATATGTACTTGAGTGTAGTAGGCGACAGTTGTAGCATTATGCCTAATGACTATGAGTTGACTATGGATTATGACATCATTTTTAGTGTCATAAAGGTTGATTTCAAATTGATAGATATGATTGCCTTGATATTTGGAACATGTGGCTGACATGTGTGAATATTTATAGGAAACATGCTTTGTATTAGCATGACAATATAACAATTTATTTATTTATGTGACTAAATGTTGGATGATGTGATATGCATAATAAGACTCAATTATAGAAAGGAATTGGGAAAGAATTCATTTGGCTATGTTTGGAAACCCCAATTCCAAACTAATCAGTGATTTTCATGTAGAAAATCTTCTTAACCTTGATCATGTTTGACATTATGTGGATATGTGGTAATTCAGGGTAGTCACCCGATTCCATTAACCAAGCGACATGTAGCACTTTGGTGGAGAGAGAAAACTGGTTTATCGAGCGGGTAATCTTTGTGCAAGTGGCTCACCCAATATTGCTATTATCGGTGGATCACGAGCACTTGGATTAACAGTGGAGGATCAATGAATTGTTTTGTTGATCGGGTTTAACATCAACCATCGGATCTGATGGAGTGAGATCAACAACATAGAGTAAAGTGCCCGCTTCTAAAGGGAAAGTCAATGTGGGACCGAAATTTTTAGACAAAAAGCGGGACCCTTAGTGTAAAGTACGTGACATACAGAATCCACTTAAAAGCATGTGATTGGTTATAAATTAACCAATAGTCTATTTTGAAGACAACCACCTTAGTTTCATCAGCCTCATGCGTCGTTTTTGGTATCTGAGAAGAGATATTGAGTTTGATTGCAATAAACATGCCACCGAGGAGAGGAGCAGGCATAGGTCGAGGAAGACCTGAAGCAAATGCAGTTCTACTGGATGAGATCCGAATTTTGCGTACAAGGATGGATACAATGGAGATTGCTTAGAGGAGAACACCTGGCGAAGGAGTCGACAGCACTGCAGAAGAATCTTCTGAGGAAGAAGAAGAGGAGGAAAATTAAACTACCAAAGTTATTAAGATGTTGGCTAAAGTAGGTGGAAAAACAAAGGTGGAGATTCTTGCGTATGAAGGGAGTCTCAAAGCAGAAGAGCTGATGGATTAGATCCATTCATTGGACAAATATTTTGACTATGAGGAGGTCGATGACAAAAAAAAAGGTGAAATTTGCAGTTACCAGATTGAAGGGTCATGCAACTATTTGTTGGGATGAACTAAAAACATCCAAAACAAGAAAAGGAAAGTCCAAGATCAAGAATGGGAAAAAATGGTGAGTAAAATGAAAGCTAAATTTATGCCAAAAAATTATCAATTAAATCTTTTCAAACAGTTACAAAATTTAAGGAAAAAAGGAATGTCTATTAAAGAATATACAAAAGAGTTTTATAGATTTGAGTATTAGAGAAGGACATGCAGAGGATGACATGGAGAAGGTAACTAGATATATCAATGGCTTAAGATATGACATACAGGATGAGATCAGCTTGTTGAGTCTGAAGACCATTGAAGATGCCTATCAAGCAGGTTTGAAGGTAGAAGAGAAGATGTTGAGGAAACAAAATCAAAGGAATAGAGGGAAAAGTTTAGTAAGAGGTCTAGGAACTACTATAGCAAGGGTTCAACACCATCAAAATGAAGTAGCAAGTTCAAGTAGTAGACCACCATAGAGGGGAGATTTTAATAGAGGAAGATTTTCACCTAGAGGAAGACGTCGAGGAAAAGATATTTGGTTTTACACATGTGGAGAATGGGGACATGGATCATGGGACTATCCTCACAATAGAAAAACAAGTAAGAGGAATGTGAATGTGGCTGAAGCAAAGGAAGAAAAACCTAAAATTATAGAAAAGGTAGAATCCCCTGAAGTTAGAGAATCCCTGTTGTTGAAAAGGGAATTGCTTATGGCAGAGAAAGAGATTGGAGAACCAGCTCAGAGGAAGAGTTTATTCATAACTACATGCAAATCCAAAGGTAAATGTTGTAAAGTGATAATTGACAGTGGAAGCACTGATAACCTTATTTCTACAGAGATGGTGGACAAGCTAGGATTAGTAAAGACATGACACCCTACTTCTTACAAAGTGTCATGGTTGCAGAAAGGACATCAGATTATTGTGATAGAACAATGCAAGGTAGAGATACCGAATGGTACTTATAAAGATGTGATTTTTTGTGATGTAATGCCAATGGATGTATGCCATGTATTTCCGGGAAGACCTTGGCAATTTGATCGGAAAGCGATTCATGATGCGAGGAAAAATACTTATACTCTGGAGAAGGATGGAAATAAACATACACTGCTGCCATTGAAGGATGAAGCTGGTAAAGGAGAATATGGAAATAATGTTATGCTGATGAGTGGAAAGGAGCTATTGCAAGAGGTTGGAAATGGTGAAGAAATGTATTTTACTTTCATAGGGAGACCTAAGGTAATTTTGACTTCCAAAAACTTAGATGATTTACCTGAAGAAATCAAAACTCTATTGAGTGATTTTTCTTATATTATTGTGGATGAGTTTCCAAATTGATTGCCACCAATCAAGACTATTAGTCATCATATTGATCTAAGACCAAGGGAAAGTTTGCCAAACAAGGCAGCATATAGATTAACTCCTGAAGAGAATGCAGAAGTTGGAAAACAAGTGCAAGAACTGATGGATAAGGGACTAATCAGAGAGAGTCTTTGTCCATGTGATGTACCAACACTACTCAGTCCAAACAAAGGACATGAATGGCGTATGTGTATAGATTCCAGATCCATAAACAAGATCTTTATCAGGTATAGGTTTCGTTTACCACGCATGGGTGATTTGATGGATTGTTTGAGTGGGTCAATGTATTTTACTAAAATAGATATGAAGAGTGGATATCATCAAATAAGAATTAGAGAAGGAGATGAATGGAAGACTTCATTTAAAACAAACAGTGGGTTGTATGAATAGTTAGTGATGCCTTTTGGACTCACTAATGCCCCTAGCACATTCATGAGATTTATGAATGAAGTCTTGAAAGAATATGCAAGCTAGTTTTTTATTTTTTATCTTGATAATATTCTAGTCTTTAGTAGAAGTAAAGAAGAACATCTAGAGCATATTAAATTGGTTTTAAGAACTCCATAGAAAGAGAAACTACTGATAAATATGAAGAAATTTAGTTTCATGAAAGAAGAATTAATTTACGTGGGATTTGTAGCTTCTAAAGAAGGGTTGAAAATGGATTCACAAAAAGTCTAAGCAATTTTGAGCTGGCCTATTCCAAGGAATATATTTGAGGTAAGAATTTTTCATGGTCTTGCAAGTTTTTATAGGAAATTTATTAGAGGTTTTAGTCAGATTTGTGCAACAATTCTTGAAACAATCAAGGAGACTAATCAGCGATTCAAGTGGACAGAAGCAACAAACAAGAATTTTAAGTTGCTAAAGAGGAAAATCACAGAGAAACCAGTTTTAGCTTTACCTAATTTTGAAAATGTATTTCACGTTGAAACAGATGCTAGTGGGGTTGCAATTGGAGCAGTTTTGAGTTAGGAACAGAGACCAATAGCATACTTTAGTAAGAAATTAAATGAATCTAAGACGAAGTATTCTTCTCATGATAAAGAATTTTATGCTATTGTACAAGCCTTAAAGAAATGGAGACATTATTTGCTACCAAAGGAGTTTATATTGTATTATGACAATCATGCATCGCAGTTCATAAACAACCAGCCAAAATTGAACCAAAAACATGCCAAGTGGGTAGAGTTTTTGCAGAGCTTTACTTTTGTGATAAAACACACAAGTGTTAAGTTGAACAAAGTTGTTAATGCTTTAAGAAAGCTAAATTTCATTGTGCGAGAATCAAAAGTTGGTGTTGTAGGATTTGAAGAAATGGTTGAAATTTATAAAGATGATGCAGAATTCAAAGATATTTATACACCAATACAAAATCCAATAGTTCATAATAGAAGTTACTGGTTAAATTATCTTATCCAAGGAGTTTTATTGTTTAAAGCCAACAAGTTGTGTATTCTCAAATTTTATATGAGGGAAAACATAATAAAGGAGAAACATAGTGGACGATTATCTAGTCACTTTCGACAAGACAAAACCTTTGCTCAGGTAAATGCTTTTTACTATTGGTCAAAGATGTAGACTGATGTTAAGAGATTTGTTGAGAAGCGTAGGATATGTCAGCATGCTAAAGGGAGAAGCCAGAATATAGAATTGTACTAGCCACTGCCAATGCCAAATCGACCATGGGATGCAGTTAGCATGGGTTTTGTTTTGGGGTTACCTAAAAATCAAAGGGGGAATGATTCCATTTATGTTGTGGTAGATAGATTTTTAAAGATGGCACATTTCATTGCATATAAGAAGACTAGTGATGCAACACATATTGCTAATCTATTTTTTTTTTCTTCAGAAATTGTAAGATTACATGGATTTCCTATAAGTATTGTGTCTAATAGAGATACAAAGTTTGTAGGTCATTTCTGGAGAACTCCTTGGAAGAATATAGGAGCTAACCTTAGTTTCAGTTCAACATACCATCGTCAAACAGATGGACAGATCGAAGTGGTAAACAAAAGATTGGGGAACATATTGAGAAGTTTAGTGTATCAAAATCCTAAGTGGGATTTACCTCCAAACTGAAGTACTAGAATGCGTCCATTTCAGATTATTTTCGGGATGAACCTAAGATGTGTGTATGAGCTCAGAAATTTGGGTAAATAGGAGAGAAGAAGTGAAAAAGCTGAAGAGTTTGGAGAGAAGATGCATAGAATAGAAGAAGATGTCAAAGGCACATTGCAAGAAAGCAGTGGAAAATACAAACAGAGAGTAGATATGAAAATAAGAGAGAAATAATTGCAAGTGGGAGATTTAGTGGTGGTGTTTTTGAGAATAGAGAGATTTCCTGCTAAGACTTACAATAAATTAAAAATGAAAAAGATAGGACCATGTATAATTGTAAGAAAGTTTTCAGCTACTTCTCATGAAATTGAATTGCCAAAAGGGATTGGAATATCACCTATCTTCAATGTTGTATATTTGTATCCATACAAAGAGATAGAGACAGAGCTACAGGAGGAAACTACAGAAGATGAAGTTCAAACTTTGAACTCAGAAGAACAAATGACAAAGACAGTTAAGAAAGAAGTGGAAGTTGTTTTGGAGAAAAGAGTATCCGAAAGAACCAGAGGATAGATTTATTTTCAATATCTAGTCAAATGGAAAGGACAACCAGTGGAGGACGTGAGTTGGTTGACAATAGTAGAGTTGTAAAAGTATGGAGTAAACCCTGAAAGTCAGAGGGATGATTATTTTCTTCCCCGTGAGTCTGATGCAAGAGCATCTAGACTTAGTCGGTAATGTGATGGCTTGCTAACATGTTGTGGCTAAATTAGTGAATTTCATTGATTTGAGTGGTCAAAAGTTAGTTCTGGTAGAGAGGATTGGATCTCTTGAAGATGATCTTTACTTCATTATTGTAATAATTAGAAAATTATATTATTTTAGACTAAGGGATAAGTTGTTAGCATAGGTGTGTAATAGAGCTTAAGAATAGAGATTTGATTGTTAGATTGATTAAAATAGAGATCGAGTTGTTAGTGCAGTTAGAATAGGATTCAACTCATAAAAGATAAGAAATGAAATGAAAAAGGATTAGCTGAGATGATTGAGAATCGAGTGAGAGGTGAGAGTTTGAGTGATAGATAGGGGTTTGAGATTGAGACAGAGGTAAAATAAATTGTTGAAATTGAGCTGAGAGGGCCAAGACTCTGTAACCGCTATTATATTGAATAAATTTATTTAGTGTGCAGCTGTGTGTTAATACTGGTGTGGACTCTCGTTTACCTCTATGTATCCGCAATCTGAAATGTAAATGACTATTTTCTCTGTTTTCACACTTTAAACGTAAATCTCAGTGTTTATGTGTTTTCTCGTAAATCGTTGTCATTTAGTGTTAAGGGGTAATCTTGGAATTAAGCATTAAAACATTGATTAAGCTCTTTATTTAAGTTTTATTTAATGCACATGGTTATATTAGAAAAGCAGGTTTTAATTAGCGAAGGTGGTTATTGGGCGAAGGAAAAGTGGTAAGTTGTTATTTTGGGTAGTCACCCGATTCGATTAACCAAGTGACACGTAGCACTCTGGTGGAGAGAGAAAACTGCTTTATCACGGGTAATATCTGTGCAAGTGGTTCACTTGATATTGCTATTAGTGTTGGATCGGGCACTTGGATCAACAATGGAGGATCAACGGATTGTTTTGTTGATCGGGTGGAATGATGACCATTAGATATGGAGAGAGGAGATCAACAACGTAAAGCGATCACTGAATTTTGTTGTTGAATGATTTTAACATCAACTGTCGGATCTGATGGAGTGAGATCAATGGTGTAGAGTGAAGCGCATGTTTCTAAAGGGAAAGTCCATGTGGGATCGACGTTTTTAGAAGAAATGTGGGACCCTCAGTGTAAAGTAATCCACGTACAGAATCCTCTTAAAAGCATATGATTGGTTATAAAGTAACCAATAACCTATTTTTAAGGCTACCACCTTAGTTTCATTAGCCTCCTGCATCACTAGACCACAATATGTAAGTATGATGTAGTCTTATAGAACAAACCTTCACGTGGGTAAGATCTATGCATTCAAGGTAAATTTGAACTCGGTGAGGTATCTCACTGATAAGATCTTGCAAAATGTATTAGACATGCAAGACCAAAACCAAAACTTTCATTACACGAGTTTATTTTCATTGATTACATTTTCTAAATGAGAAAGCAAGCAAGCATTAAACTACCACACTAGAATCCTTAGTCTACAGGTAATTACAAAGCCCTCTCTTGTTCATTGAACAAGGTGGCACAAGTTGGTATTCATCCAAGTTGAAAAGCTACTACCAAGTCAAGTTGGTCTTCATCCAAGTTCAAAAGCTACTACCAGGTCATGTACGATATCATTATGCAAACCACCAAGGTAGTGACAAGGCTAGCATTTCAACCCCAACTTCCCTTCGTAGGTGCTTCAAACTGTCGAAAAATGTGTAACCTTTCAACATCCTTACATGTAACGTCCTGAGGTTCCTACCCGATGTGTGACGCGGTTGGGCGCCGGGCGACCCAGGAACATGCATGGGCGAGCGACGAGTTGGAGCGCATGGGCAGTTGCGCGACGGGCGCGACACGTTACTGCGACAAATTTGTGACGATATGCGATGAAAGGTTTGCGATGAACAAAGAAACAAATGAAATGCGATGGAGTTTATACCCCCGTTTGAGTGTGAAACGAAATGGTTGAAGGCCGACTTGCGATGGAGGGAGGGCCGACATAACCATGGAGCGTTTGGTGTTGGGAGGGGTGTGTAAACGATGGTTGGGCGGTTGGCTGGGCAGCCCCACCCACACATTGCGTTGGGTATATATGTGGAGCGTTGAACGCTTGGTTCAACACATTCATTTGATCATTCACACATAACATCTTCTGACAAGGTAGTGCACAACTCTTGTGCACAGAAGGGAGAAGAGGAAGAGTGCATAGGTCATGTGTTAAGTCTTGGTTTAGCCACACAGAGGTAGCTCGTACTTGGAGTTGGGTGAAGGCATTGGGCAGGTGTGTTGGTGGTCGATGTAGTGCCGTTTGTGCCAAGTCTTGGCGTGGGTGTCTTTGTGGCTCAGGTGAGCGCCCACCCATTGTGCAAGGGTGCACGAAGGTGAAACAAAGGAAGGCAACTGAGTTTTGCCTTGATTGTAAAATTGACTAACTATGGGACTTGGACTTGCCAGGCATACTTGTACATTGTAAACTGATATAGATAATATATTATTGGGCAGACTCATTGTTCAGGGAGTTTCCCCTCACTTTATACTATGCAATTGTGTTCTTGTTTATAATTGTTGTTGATAATGAATGTGTATGGGTGTTCATTGGTATAAAGATAACATAATAATACTTGGTTGAGAATCACAAGCTAAGTAGGAGTAAGTGGATAGGTGTAGTCCATGTGCACAAATATTGGTAAAAAGAAAGTGTTCGGTGGTGCCGCACTTCGTCGGCATGGTTGAAAGAATACCGTAGTCTTGGGGGCATGACAGTCGGTATCAGAGCTGGTGAAGCTTGCGGAAGAAGTGACTGTGGTGACAGGTACTTGTAGGGGAAATAGGTTGGTGAAACACTTGCTGATAAGTGTTGCATCAAGGACTTGTGTTGCAGGTGAAGCTGTTGTATGGTCGAGACTAGATTGCAAAGAAGGAAGAGGCTATTAGCAATGGCTGAATCCCAGGCTGGGTCTAGTGTGCAGGATGCTACTATAACGCTTATGGAAAAAGTGTTGGTGAGAATGGAGGCTATGTAGACTTCTTGGGAAAAGAAAATGGACTTGTTTGCTAAGGGACAAGAGGCCAATTCAAAGTTGAAGGAAGAGCTCGATGAACTCCGAACACAACACGAGTACATTGATCTTATGTGTACACAACTTGAAGTAAGGATCAAGGATGTTGAAGAAGCAAGGGACCAGGGTCTTGCAGAGATCATGGACTTGAAGAAATCTCTTGATGAAGCCAGAGATGAGATCGCGGTGTTGAAGAAGGCCATGAGGAATGGCTTAGGTGGAGGAGTGCCTCATGTGAAAGTCAAGGAACCAAAATCTTTCGATGGTATAAGGAGTGCAAAAACTCTTGGAAAATTTCTATGGGACATGGAGCAATACTTGGAACGGTTGGGTTTATCTGATGATCAGACGAAGGTCAAGGTAGCTGCTCAGTTCTTAACAAAGGATTCTAAGATGTGGTGGCGAAGAAGGATGGACCAGATTTCCAGTGGCAGTGCTAGTGACATCACTTTGTGGGATGAAATGAAAGGAGCTTTGCAGGCCCACTTCAGTCCTCAAGATGAAACATGGGAAGCAAGGATGAAGATAAAATTCATAAAGCAGACACAGAACCTTAAGACATATCAGCGGGGGTTTGCAAGTGCAGTCCTAGAACTTCCTGACATGGTGGAGAGGGACAAGGTGTTCAATTTCATTATTGGGTTGAAGCCTTGGGCATGAAATGAAGTGAAGAGATAGAGGATTAGAACACTTGAGGAAGCTTTTGCTACTGTTGACAAGTTGGTGGAGCATTATGATGAGACTTCTGATGAGAGGAAGAAGAAGTTTGACAAGCCGAAGGATAAGAAGAAAGATGATGCTTCGAAATTGGATGACAGTTCGAAGACGAAGAAAGTCTTGAAGTGTTGGATATGTGTTGGACCACATACAGTGAAGAATTTTCCTTCTCAACCGAAAGTGGATGTGATTGCACAATCTAATGCGAAGGATGAAGGAGCTTCTGTGGGGATGATGCAGATACTTGGTGGTGCTACTGCTACAGAGATTATCTCCCGGAAGGATCCTGAGAGGAATAAGTTGGAGAATGTTCGGATGAAAGTTGGGGATGCTGATATACTCACTATGGTGGATAGTGGGACTTCTCACAACTTCATGGGAGAAGATACTGCGAGAAGGATTGGGCTGAAATTTGTACCGATCAAGGCACAAATAAAGACAGTGAATTCTCCTCCTGATGAATTTCTTGGTGTAGATGAAAAGGTGGACACAACAATTGGTGAATGGACAGGGAAGGTTGACTTCACTATAGTGTGGATAGATGACTATGAGGCTGTGCTGGGGATGGAATTCATGAAACATTTTGATGCTATGATTGTTCCACATTTGAAGAAGCTGTACATTTATGATGGAAGGGAAGATGTACCCATTGGTGTGCCTACCATTGGAGTAACAAGGCCTGATTGTAAGTTGGCAGTGATGCAAATGGAGGATGAGAAGCGGATGGGTGACATGAGTAAGTGGTTGTCCATGGTTGAGACAAAGCTTACCGAGCAGTGATTGGTCATGAAGACTCTTTTAGATAGTATCTTGTATTTGACAAGAAGACTAGAAGTGGTCGAGGATGATGATGATGATGATGAGGTATATGTGAGACCGGATGTCCGAGGGGAGGATCAGGTCACTTATCTACAAAGGATGGAGATTGAGGATCCTGACAGGTAGATCGAGATGATTAGTGAGGGAGAGCCTTCAGGCTCTACTACCTCCACATCTTCTTAGATGGAAAAGAAGATGGGGCTCATTGTTAGCTGCTCATGGCAGTGAGTCCTTAAAACAGGTTGAGCAGGTATGATGGTGTAGGGATGGCTTGGCATCAAGCATCATGACATGTTGCAGATGGGATGAGGGCTACCTCATGGACCTGGGCATGGTTTCCACTTATATGGAGATAGATTCTTAATGAGTTCGGGATGTTTTGATAAACGACTGATGGTGATCTGAGGATGTTCACTCTCATGATTTGAGCGTGATGGTTGGATTAGCTACCCAACTAGTTCAGACATGGGGTCTGGAAGTGTACAGAGATGTGTTAGCATTGTGTTGGAGTATCATGGCATCAGTTCACGTGATGACACATGATGGGGTTGACACGATGTTGCAGTGGGCATGTAGCTTGAGATGGAGGGGCCAGCCTTCCACGACAGAGAGCAGCATGTGGAGATTGTGATAGGGTGGTCGATGATCATGGATTGAGAGGGTATCTAATGTATGATATACCGATGGGATGTGTACCTTGGTATGGTGATCTTGGTGACAGATGGTTGTTGAGGCAAGATGTGGTGGAGATGGAGTTCTACATATGTTGCAGGGATGTTTGCAGTATGTGGAGAAGTTGACATCATGGATATTGATGATCCTAGTGGATGGATACCAGGATGGTATGTTGTCGAGGATGACAATGATTTCAGGGGGAGGAGGATGTAATGTCCTGAGGTTCCTACCTGTTCTGTGACACGGTTGGACGCCGGGCGACCCGGGCGCGCACACGAGCGAGCGACGAGTTGGAGCGCATGGGCGGTTGTGCAACGGGCGCGACACGTTAGTGCAACAGACTTGCGACGATATGCGACGAAAGGTTTGCGACGAACAAAGTGACAAATGAAATACGATGGAGTTTATACCCCCGTATGAGCGTGGAACGAAATGGTTGAAGGCCAACTTGCGATGGAGGGAGGGCCAACATAACCATGGAGCGTTTGGCATTGGGACGGGTGTGTAAACGATGGTTGGGTGGTCGGCTGGGCAGCCCCACCCACACATTGCGTTGGCTATATATGTGGAGCGTTGAATGCTTGGTTCAACACATTCATTCGATCATTCACACATAACATATTCACACAAGGTAGTGCGCAGTTCTTGTGCACAGAAGGGACAAGGGGAAGAGTGCATAGCTCATGCGCAAAGTCTTGGTTTAGTTGCATGGAGGTAGCTCGTACTTGGAGTTGGGTGAAGGCATTGGGCAGGTGTGCCGGTGGTCGATGTAGTGCTATTTGTGCCATGTCTTAGCATGGGTGTCTTGGTGGTTCGGGTGAGTGTCTGCCCATCGTGCAAGGGCGCACAAAGGTGAAATGAAGGAAGGCAACCGAGTTTTGCCTTGACTGTAAAATTGACTAAGAATGGGACTTGGACTTGCCAAGCGTACTTGTACATTGTAAACTAATATATATAATATATTGTTGGGCATACTCATTGTTTAGGGAGTTGTCCCTCCCTTTATGCTGTGGAATTGTGTTCTCGTTTAAATTGTTGTTGATAATGGATGTGTATGGGTGTTCATTGGTATAAAGATAACATAATAATACTTGGTTGAGAATCACAAGCTAAGTAGGAGTAAGTGGATAGGCATAGTCCATGTGCACGAGTATTGGTAAAAGGAAAGTGTTCGGTGGTGCCGCACCTCGCCGGCACGGTTGAAAGACTACCGTAAGCTTGGGGGTGTGACATTGCAAGTTAGGGGTACCCCCACTACCACCAAGTAGTACACAATACTACTACATAACAGTGGAAAATTGAGGTCATCAATGTTGCAAGTGCATCAATCACTCCAACTTTAGATAACCAAAGAAGGTGCACTCTCACCACCATAGGAATTGACTACCCCTCAAGCAACTTTGCAAACATAAATGTTCATCACAATGCCTCAATTTATCTCTAGAATGCATTAACACTAATTCCCATGCCAATAGCCTCGAAGGAGTAAGACTCAAACAGGATTCAATCAAGACAAAATGTTGAAGGATAAGAAGTGCCGCTCCCTAGAGATATGCAATTTTCACTGGAAAAAAATTAGTTTTTCAATGTAAAATAAAAGGCCTCTTGTGCATCTCTCTCGAATTTAGTAAAGACTACAATGTCGATATGATACATAAGTTTATGTAGGTTGGCCTCACTCGTTTCTAATAGTGATGTTACAAAATATTTTTAATTCAAGGTTGTGGAAGACAGATATATATACCATATAAGGAATGATATGCGAAGTGCCAACTGATATGAGAGCTTTAATATCTTATGAGAATATTTGAAAAGAATTTGGTGGAAAGGGATCATCTACCAATACATAACAACATGGCATTAGACCAGCGAACTCATTGTAAAATATGGATTAGAGAACAATAATATAGATTTCAATGCCCATCCGTTAGCACTTCAACAATTATTAATATGAGCTTGCACCACGAGAGACCATAAAAAAAAATATATAAAGAATCAACAAATTTAGTCAATATCGAAAATCCTTCTCAAAATCATAATGAAGTCAGTGAAGAACCTCTAAAAACTGTTTGAATGCTTAACACGTTGAATATGTATAGTTGTTGATTTATTGCGAGAGTTGAGCATGCCAAGATCTATCATTTGGGAGTCTATGAGTTACTGGGGAATTCAACTTAGTAACTATTAATTGATGAGGTCAACCTCATCGAAGAACTACTTTTAAAAAATGTTTAATTATATTATATATAGGTTTATTTTCAAATATGTAAACATTTACGTGAATAAGTGATCGCTGTTGTAATCCTTAATAAAGAGGGTAGGGTACTTCTATAAAGCTTCTTTACAAAATATATGTTTAACCCTATAGAGATATAATGTAGATCCTTCAAAAAAATTTGGATTGTAATTGTAATGTTTGATAAATAGTATATTAATTTTTTGTTTTTTAAATATTTATTATTTAAAAAAAAAATTTTGATAAAAAATATGTTCCATAATATATTAATTAAAAATAATAATATTTTTTAACTAAAAAATTATTTATTTATTTTAAAATTAAATATATAAAAAATGAACCACCATAAAATTTAATAAAATTAAAGAAAAAAATATTTTAATCACTCACTCTAATAAAGAAAGAATACTCCGCTACTCTGTTTTTTTAACATCATGAAATTTTAACTAATTTTTATATATACACTTTTTTAATCTTCAATTGAATTCATAAGTAAAGTAAAAGAACAGTAATGGAATTCAAAGAATATTTATTAAGTTATTAAAATTAATTTCAATTTGCTTAAATTATAGATTACAAGGTATAAGAATTATTTTGAACAGATAGTAAATATTTATATTTCCAATCCAATTATATATTAATTTATAATTAATTAGATTTATATTAAATTTTTTTTTTTTTTAATTAAAGATGTTCTTTTATTGGTATAGAATTTGAGGAAAGATTTGTATTTTAAAGAATCTATCTCTATCAACATTTGATACATTAAGAGTTAAAATTCAATCCATGTTATTTTTAGTGGTTAACAATTGTATTAAATCATCATCATCGTGCTTTAGATGGATTTGGTTATATGAAATTTACTAAGTATCATATATAATAAAGAGAATACTATAAACACTGACATTTCAATAGCTACTTGAAGAATAAATTGAAGAAATAAAATAACAATGTTCAATAATGAAGAAAGTTAATAGCATACAAATAACATTGTTTGTATAAAACTAATAGAGATTTACAAAATTTTGAACATTTCATAGAATTTATATGAGAAAGGAGGACGGTGTTAAGGACTATTCAAACCTTTAACTCAAAATATTACGCTAAGGCCATGCATTTCCTCTCTCTTTTTCCCATATTAATATTGTTTTTCTCCAATTTCAAATTTCTTTTGGAATTCATGAATGTTTGGAAAGGACGCAACTTATGAAATAGATAGAAGATGGCCAACATAATAAATACTTATAAAAATTTAGGAAATATTAACCAATGAAAACTCTAGAACCTAAAGGTGCAGTTGAGTGATGTGTAAAGTTCCGCAAATATTCTACTAGAAAAGTTCATCAAAACATATCTCATAATATTTTTCAATCTTTCGTTATATAGAATTATACCTAAAATGGTAGACTCAATATTTGTTACTTTAACATGAAATGACTCAAATATGTTAAAAATTTGAAATGAAGGAGACCATTTATGATACACCATCCACAATATGAACACAATATGTACCCTAGGAAAGATTGATATGGGATAAACCTAACTAGAAGGTGAAGCCTATGCGTTGTGATTTTTTTGTCAATTATGAAATAAGAGTATTATTTTAATCTTCCATATTAAATTGGAATTCATGGATAGAGAGTACACTGAGGCAACACAAGAAAAAACTGTAACTAAGGAAATAAGAGATCACTGTTAGAAGGTTAACCAACCGTGTTATAATTCCATCCTCATGAGTATTGATACAATAATAAGATGGTTGAGATGGTTGTATCCAATCCAACTAATCATTCAATAATTTTCATTTCTACATTCATCCTCTATTACATATGAATTCACATATTTATCTAATGTTTAATGTATGATGACTATTACAAGGGCCTGAAAGGCCTTCCAACATCTCTCCCACCATCAAATCCTTGCTTATTCTAAGAAATTGTAGAACAACAACATGGGTCTCTACTAGCGTAGAAGTATTCTTATTGTGTGTGAACCACGCATAGTGGTAAGCATAGGTAAATTAGACCAAATAGCCACTACATAGGAAGATACATGTATAAAAGTTCTACTATGACTTATTACTCTTTAGCCTCCATCTTTGATCAAGTAATTTCCTTTGTAGTTAGTGAGCCTCTAGTGCTCAATTACTCTGCCTAACAATTGTCCTCTTCAGTATCTTGTTACACAATCATGCATTTTTATTGGTGGTTCTCTCATTCTGTGCTCATCATACCCCTCCATGAAACCATAAGGTTGAGCCACGTGATTTTTTCAACCTACCATTTCTCTAATTTTTGGCTTGTAAGGTTACAACCCAAGAAATTATTCTACCACCCTCATACTAGCCCGATTAATTAGTTCGATTGTTTTTGTGTCATCCTCTTGTCCTTTAATCACATTGTGTTTGTTTCCATATTGTTCCTCTTCCTTAAAGGGTTCATCAGTGATAAATGCCTTCATTAGTTCTTTCGTTCCATAGAAATTTTTATTATGTTGCTTTTATACTGCCAATCACGACTTCTTTCAGGGCTATGGTGAAGTGGTATTTTAGAATTTAAATTTACATGAAGGATGCCTTATTTTTAAATTAACATGGATATTTTTCTAGATAGATCATAACAATAGATATGATAAAAGTAAATTGAAATTTATACTATGAAGGTTAAATTTATTTAGATTCCAAATTGGTTAGTTATCTATATGCTATTCATGGATGAAACAAATAAAATGTAGAAAATAGAGAACAACAAAATACATTCAGATGCCAACTACAATGAACACAATGATATGCTCTAGGAAATACCTATCGAAGAAATACAAATGAAAGTTGAGGTTTCTCTATTCCATTTTTCCTAGAATGGAAATTATGCAAGTATGAACGAGAAGAGAGACTATATGGAGTCACCTAAGAGTTGTATTGGGCTTCGTCTCTAGCATCTCTGACATGATACATCAACCTTCGTGGGTATGACATGTTGGCATATGTTCCTTTATAAACACAAACCTTTACAAGATTAACTAAAACAATTTAGTGATGCTTCACTTTACAACGAAATATATGATTCTTGTTGTGGCTTCCATTAAATTTACTATATTGTTTTCAATGAATTTTCAAATACTATGTTCCGCTATCAATGTTTTCATTAGTGTTAAGCATTTCTTGGAAATTTTTTATTTTTTATTTTTTTGGAATTTTGTTTATTGTGTGAATAATATGACCATTATAACTAGCTTACATTTTATATAGCTTTTTGATCATTATAAAATTTTCATTTTATATGTTTAAATACTTCATATATTTTATTTGATATGTCTAATATAACTATGTTTCTAGAGAGTTTATTTTTCCAATATGAATATGGGCATTTATGTTCGCAATATGCCTTACATGCATGTAAATCGATCATTGAGAAGCTAATTTATAGAAAAGGGTATGGTTTATAAGTTTTTCATGGGAATAATGCATTTTTAGCTTTTGGTTTGAGATTTATACAAGTAATTGATACAAACATAATCTTTAACATTTAAAGAGACATGAAATGTTTGTTCAAGGGATTATACATGTTAGTTATAACATCCTGAACCAATTCCTCATAATGTGGCATTTGTAAATATATTGTAAATATTTCACAACATTTAGAATCAAGAAAAAAAGGGGCTGAGTGAAGGGCTACATATTCCAGAGCTGTAGGAGGTTGTTGCTTGCTTAGGACATCATGGTTTCTTGCACAAAGGAGAAGCCTCAAATGAAAGATAGCCATTAAAGACTAGTTGGTGTAGGAATTGGAAAACAAAAACGAGCTCTCGAAAGCAAATGCGTTGCAAGAGGAGGTATGTATGCCCATGTTTCTTGAGAGGAAATCATATGAAATAAAGGATTGAAATTTATGAGGGGACTATGTGTTGCATGCCAGGAAGGATACAATAGTAATAGTGGCTGAGGAGAAGACCAAAAATAGGTTAAACATGGAAAGAAGAAGAGAAGGGAAGAATTCATAAGAAGAAAAGTGGGGAAAAGAAAAAAAAATAATGGATAGGGGAGGTGAGATGCGACACAAGCTTCTCGTAGATAGCGCTGAAGAGAAGAGAAGAGAAGGGGATTAGCTTTCGATCCTTGAAGGCTATGGCTTGCATTGTTAGTCTCTAGAGCCCTGTAATAGCTTGGGGTCCTTGGAGGCTATGGGTTGAGATAAAATCCCTGGAGCCCTGTAACAGCTTGGGCCCTTGGAGATTGTGGGTGGAGACATAGCTCTCTAGAGCCCTATAACAACTTGGGTCCTTATAGGCTATGGGTTGGGATGGAATATCTGGATCCTTGTAATAGCTTGGGTCCCTTGGAGGTTTTTGGTTGATATAATAGAATCTGGAGCCTTGTAGCATCTTAGGTAGAAGCCATACTAAAGCAAAAGCTAAGGAATACTAGAATAAAGTCCAATGGTGGTCGACTTGCTAGAATAGTGGATTTTAGACTCCCAAGAAGGGGGTGAATCATTGTGTGACCAAATGGGGGTGAGGTTGGGCACATTTGGACTCTTGGTGTCACTCAAGTAAGAATTTTTTAGTTGGTGGGATTCAGAAAGGAAGTTCTATGGAATTCTAGAATCAATGATCTATTGGTGTGCTAGTCCCTAAAGCAAGTAACTCCCTAGACTGTAGAATCTAGCTTAGGGGTGACTACTGCAAGTAAGTATGATTGCAGCTATCTATGGTTGGGGGGATAGTTCATTCCCTAGACTTAGTTCCCCTACATGCTCCAAGATAAGTAGCCACATATAATTTTTAATGTATGATGAATCATGTTACTGTGTTGTGGATAATGGTTTTGAGCTTAGGGACTACATTGTGCTAATGAAATTGGCACATGTGCTACAACCCTGTGGGGTAACACTAATGTGATTGTATATATGTATGTGTATGTTGTAAATATATAGATGTATGAGTGAGAAGGATGAAAGTGAAATATGTGTAACAATATCTAATGGTATGCATGAAGTATGTGGCACATAAAAGGCATAACAAACCGCATGGTAATGATGACTAAGCCATAATACAAAATCTAGTCTAGATTCACACATAAGCTTAACCGTGTGAGAAAAAATGGATAAATCACTCACCAAAAAAATATAGAACTCATTGCAAATCATGACCGAGCCTTGAGAGCTTGGATTAACACTTCAAGAATAGTGGGTTCCGAAACCCTTTTTATTAATATAAGATTAAATGGAAGACCCTTTGTATAGCAGGCTCTATACTCACTTGTGAGTTATTCATGGTCCTGTAACAACATTTTGTGTTACATAGAGAGCATAACCTTACCATCAAAGGGAGTTCTTCCCTAGCATCATTTCAGCAACCAACTTTGTTTGAATTTTCTTCATCCCTGCATTTTCAGAAGGATAAAAAACTATCGTTGGCACCTTAAGGAATCTACGTGGCACTTGAGGGCTGCACATAAACATGGAGTTGTTTGCAAGCCCAACATAGGGTTTGATATTGTCAGTGCGTGGCAGGTGAGGTAGGAACCTCCCCGAGGTTTTGTGAATTCCTTAGTAGCTAATCCATGCAGGAGCGCCTATGTCTCCTAGGGTGGCATTCCCTTCCCGTGGGATGGGAAGACTCGCAGGCCATGAACTTGGTGGAGAATAAATCACTCAAGATTGAAAGGGATAATGTCATAAATCACCCTAAGTAGCCAAGGGCACTATATGAAACTTTGAAGCACATTTGGGGGTTTTCTAAATTCCTGAGAACGAGCCTTAGCAACAAGGCTAGATCAGATATGCTTGTGTGATGGCAAAGCTTGTAGCCTAAAAGGTTGCTGAGCTCTTCATCTAATACACTGAGTGATGCAAAGTTAGGAGCCTTCGCTGAGTCATGGTGAGAAGAAGAAGAAAATTATTGTTGCAACATGAAGAAAGGAGGCCAAGAAGTTATAAAATATGTTGGAATAGAATTATCCCCTGAATGGCCAAAATCCTAATCGAAGGATATTTCTGTTTGGCGGAACTATATTCCCTTCACGTGATTGGTAAAAACGATAGGGTAGAAGTTTGTGGAACCTGAAGCTTGGAAGATAATTTAAACTAGAGTTAGGTAAATAGTAGTGAAATGGCGTCGGAGCCTTGTCGAGAGATGGTGATAGGTACTTCTTCGTTACCGACACCCATTAGATGACGAAGGGATACTAGGAGGGGCCACCCTGAAAGCCCGAAAGGTCTGAACCTTGAGAATTTTTGGGGATAGTGTTCTGAGTTTGAGGGTTCATGTTCATTATGTAAGGTTTAGTGTGGGCCACAATGAAATCGAAGTATAGGAGGTGGAGGATTACTTGGCACATTAGAACACCAAAACCCCGTAACCAGTGAGAAATAAACCTCAGGAGTTTTAGGTGTTGGAATGGATGAAAGTTGTATGGTAGGACTCACATCAATATTGTAGACCATCAGTGGGAGAGTTTGTCGCTTTCGTAGAATTGGGACACATTGGTTGATAGGTCAGGCTCCGTTCGGAGCTCTAATTCAAAATTTGATACATCTGGAGAGTCTGAAAGACATGTGTAACAACATTGGTGAAAATGCCATGTAGTAAAAGTAAATAAAGGAAAAATAATAACCACAGATGATGGGACACTTATTCTAAGTTGAATGTTGGGAAAAATGCTAATGATGGGAATCACTTGTGATTGGTTATGGCTAAGGAAATTGGAAAAGGTAATGGATGAGGCTTTGGAAAGGAAAAATGGAATTTTGGCACATTTACTTATAAAAATAATGCAAATTAGGAGAAAAATGATGTGAAAGGTCATTGGTTGCATGTGAGGAGGAAATTGAAGGAAAATAAGGGAAAATAATGGAAAATGAAGAAAATAGATGCCTCATCCATAAAAGGGCTTATGAGGATCAGTTGGTAACCTTTTGTCAGTTTAGTGTTGGAGCTCCCTTTTATTCCCTCTCTCTCTTGGAGAACTCTTAGAGGGTGTGGCATAGTTGTATTTTTGGAGTAAGAAGGAAAAGGAAGAGTAGGAGAAAGAATGAGGGCATCGGGAATAACAACTACATTATATTTTCTTGTAGGTACCGAGTTTTGTGTATGTTTCATTCACCACTTTTGTCATGGATGGCACATGCATGTGGTTTCTTGGTTGTGATCTATCATTGGCATGGAGGATTGTGTGGATTGACAGTGGATTGCTTAGAATTTCCATTTCCTAGATAACCATGGTTATTATGGGTTTATTTTCATTATTTTTCTTGGTTGGTTCTCATGTATCCTTAGCTTGGTTTGAGTTACTAGTTCCTAGAGACTTGGTTGGAAAACTGCTCTAGAGCCATGTAACAAATTGGGTTGAGTTATTAGTCCCGTATCCTTGGTTGGAAAAATACTCTCGAGCCCTTGGTGGGTTCATCTACTTGTCCTGGAGCGTTGGTTGGACAAACGCTTTGGATCCCAATAGAAGTTGAGGTTTCTACTGTGTTTTTCATAGTAAATCGATCATATTTGTCTTCAAACTATTATGTAGGTTTTTTGTTTGTAAATTTGGAACAACAGTCTTTACCTGCAAACACACAGAAATCATTAAGAAAAACAAGTTGACAGAGGAGGTCTCCAATGGGCTTATTGAGTTTTTAAAGGATATTGGGAAGAGCCAGGGGCATATTGGGAGGTAAACAATGTCTTTAATGGCCGCAGAGGCTTATTGGGCCTTCGTTGTGTAAAACAGGCAAACAAAGCAAAAATGGTCATTTTGGCATTTAAACAGGAAAAATTGTTTTCGTTTGAAATATGGCACGATAGTGAATAGTAACCACTTGTCATTTTACGGAAGTCGGTTTTCATCACATCACTTATGAGGCACAGACGGTTTTGGGAGGGGAGAACCTGACACGTGGTAATGGAGGACGGTGGAAAAACTGCTTTTTAGGTGGGTAATGCCCGTACAGAGAGCTAACCCAAAATCGTCGAGGGTTGTTGGATCTGAAGGCTTTAGATCGGACGGTGGTGGAGTGAAGAAGGAGTGTAGATGGATTAATTATGGTGGGAATGGCTTAATTATGGTTTAAACTGAGTTTAATAGGGTTTTATGGTTAAATGGAGGCTTAAGTTAATTCTTCATTTTGAACCGTAAAACGATTATACAAATAAAACCTTTGCAAAATGCATATGGCAGATTTGAAAGTATAAAAATTAGAGGAGATAAAGATATCGGGTTCGGCTCTATTCGCATATCGCAATCGTAGTATGGCGAGGGAAGTCCCATTGCAAAGGAATATGATAAGGGGCGGACGCGACGTAGAATGATATATGACATATAGCTGTATCGGGTCTGGGTCTATCGCAATCGGAGATTGGAATGCGCAAAGGGTTATGGCATTAGCCAGAGGCTACGATGGTGGTGGATGCAATGCTACAATAGGTTGTGATATATATAGTGTCAGGTCTGGGCTCCCATATCGAAGTTGGAGATCGCAATACATGGAGGGTTATGCTTCGGTTGGGAATTGTGATGGAAGCAAATGCGAAACAGGAATGAAACATGATTTATATTAGCCTCGGGTCTGGGTCCTTTATGCATCACATATCGCAATCGGGGGAGAGTGTATTCATATAAAAGACTTGCGATGCAATAATTTTGCAATGCGATATGCAATACATAGTTTTTAAATAAAACTAAAGGGCCTTGGGGTATTTTAATAAAGGAAATAATATATACGGGAAAGGAAAAATTTAAGAGTTTAATACGTTAAGTCAATGTTAATATGAAATATGAGTGGAAAAGGGGAAATACATGTGAAAAGTGGAAATATAGTGGAAAAGGAAAATGCGCTAAGTTATGATGTTTTTCATGTATTATTGCCTTTTCACATATATGTATGAATACTTAGGCTAAATAACTTTTTGTGGGTTTTTGAGTAAAAAGGGATTTTACATGTAAAAGGGGATTTACATGGTAAAAAGGGATTTTCCATGGTAAAAAGCAATTTTAACCATAGGAAAAGGGATTTTTATGGAAAATGAATGAATATGAAGTATGAAGGTAGGAAGGGGAAACTAGTGAATGTAGGGATGAATGGAGATGAATGGGAAGTTAATTAGTTAATCTAGTATACCTTCATTTGCCTTGTGTAATTGCCTCATGGACTTAGAAACATATGGTAAAACATGATAATGTACCTTTTTCCAATG
Source organism: Pinus taeda (assembly GCA_000404065.3). Classification (NCBI taxonomy): domain Eukaryota; kingdom Viridiplantae; phylum Streptophyta; class Pinopsida; order Pinales; family Pinaceae; genus Pinus; species Pinus taeda. Next base: position 29,081 of record APFE031644782.1, read on the forward strand.
AACTATCAAGCATTTTGCAACCTTCTTCTACTTACCCTTTGCTTATCCTATCATTTTTTCTTCAGTTAATGGGTGCATTTAAGCTAGCAAACCCTTATTCATTTTCTTTTAAAGAAGAAAACTATCTAGTTCTAACCTTATATCAATCCAAGGGCTCAAATTAAATTGATGAGCACCTTATTATTCTCTACCTAACTACTGATATGCCAAGATTAAACATTTTGGCCAGATCTTTATTCACTAACTATAACATCAAATTTAGAGCATTAAGCAGTCAAGATTGAATTGTTTGACTGTGATAGGTTGTGGAATTTAGACAAGCCACACACAACCATTATTTTGCAGAAAAATTAGTGGAATTTAGACTTGCTCACTTTCAGAGTTTATTTGTTGTCTTTTCTTTCTAACCTAACATTTTGTTTTTGCCTTAATTTTTTAGAGCATCTACCTAACATTTTCTTTGATATCGACATCATTATCAAGATATTTTCTTTTACTAACATTTTATTCACTATTATTATGTACATATCCCAACTTAACATTTTTTCAAATATTCTATCTTATCAAGACCAAAAAATGCTACAATATTGGCTCCATCTGGGGACTGCTTTCTCCTATAGAACGCTGAGAACCTGCAGATCCATGTGCCTTCTCCTTGGGCTATGGAGTCCTTGTTGTAAGAAAATCACATTGACATCTTGGAAAGGAAAAGAAAACCAAAGTATTTACAATGAAAACTATTTCAACTTCTTAGTACTGAATGTAATGTTTGAGAAACCTTACATTTACAGGATAAGTGGAATATATCCCCTCAATATTCTGCAACACAAAAGTGTTGTTACCCTTTACTTCAGCAATTGCTAAAGGTCCAAACCATAGATTGTCAAATTTTTCATGCTTTTTTCTCTCTTCTCTCCTGGCATCCCATTTTAGAACTAGATCGCCTTCCTTAAAGTCCCTTTCTCTGGCTCTTCTGTCAAACAGGGTCTTCATCTTATTCTGATATTTCATCAATTTGTATCAAACTTCATCTTTGTTGTCATTAAGTTCAATAATCTGATTTATCCTTCTTAAGAAATCATCAGGTTCATCCGTTGAATCTTGCAAGAATTTTAAAATAGGGAAGGCTAAATTGGTAGGGAAAATTTCATCTTTCCCATAGACTAATTGAAATGGAGATTTTCCAGTTGATCTCTTTGGAGTAATTATGTTTGCCCATACTGCATAAATCAAATGTGAATCCCAACTCTTCCTATGATCAGCTCGAGTCTTTATTATTACCTTTACCAGGCTTTTGTTGGATGATTCTGTAAGGCCATTACCTTGAGGGTAGTATGGAGTTGAATGGTGTAACAGAATTTGATATTTCTGGAAAAAGTTAATCAATTTAACACTAGAAAATGTTGTTGCATTATCAATGACAATCTGAGGTGGGCAACCAAATCTAGATAAGATATTCTCCTCATTAAACTTAATTACTACTCCATCTGTAGCATTTCTGAGTAGAATTGCTTCCACCCATTTAGTGAAGTAGTCCATTGCAGTGAGAATCCATCTATGCTGATTACTTGAAGTGGGGTGAATTTCTCCAATAAAATCTAATCCCCATTGAGAAAAAGGTTATGAAACTATTGATGGAACGAGTGGAAGAGCTGCTAATTTTTCTTTACCAGCAAACATTTGGCATGGAACACAACCTCTGACCTTTTCCCCTACTTGTAAGAACAATGTGGGCGAGTAAAATCCTCCCCTCATAATATTGTATGTTGTTTCTCTCCAAGCATAATGTCCCCCACAAAATCCTGTATGAAACTGATCAATGATTCCTTCAGTTTCTGATTCTGTTAAACATAATAACAAAATATTTAGTGGATCTTTTCGGTATAAATTTGCATTTATAATGCAATACTTGACTGATTTCAACTTAAGGGTTTTACACTGGGTTTTGGAGAATGATGCTGGACACTCAAAATGTTTTACTAGCTTAGTTATTTTTTGGCTACTTTTACTTTTATTCGTATTTATAATATATTAATATATATATATACATAATATATATTAATATATATATATACAACATTTATAATATTAATATTATAAAAAAATTAATAATTTATAAACAAATTAGTTAACATTAAGAATAATTAACTAATGTAAAACAACTCACTTTACCTTTTTAAAAAACCAACCGTTAAAATTATTTTTAACCTTAACAAACTCATAACATTAATAATAATTAATGAATTAAATAAGCATCTTACGCACCATTATAAATTAGTAATCTTAAGTTTCACCCTAACATGTGAATATATATATCTACATAATATATTACCGACAACCTAACATTATGATTAGATTATATACTTAGATACAAAAATTTAGGAATATTGTTTCTAATTGTAAAAAGAGCTTCTACATAAATCACATCAAAAAGATCATTGCGGACGCGTTTCGAACCAACCAGTGTGGTTCATCGTCAGGTGTCGGCAATGATGTTTTTGATGTGATTTACGCAAAAGCTCTTTTTACAATTATGATGGATCACAGAAGCCTCAATTCTACAATATTGTTTCTAACTAAATTAATAATTTAAAACTTGCCATTAGTTTAGTTTATTTACTTACCTTCGTTAGTTATTTCCATAATAAAAAAGTTGAAATAATAATAACATCTTTATATCCATTAAAATTATCTAATTGTAGCAACCTAGTGTTAGTATATTATTTTGAATAAATAAACAATTTGTTGGGCACTAGTCCCCCCTTTTACCTATTTTTACTTATTCCCATAAATATAACAATATATTAATAATATTAATATTAAAATGAATATTAATTAGTTTATACTAACAACCTAGGTTTTATTTATTAATTAATTATTAGTATTTATCTGAAATAGTTGTTATTTATTTATTATGGACCAAAATTCTTTACCATTATTAATTAAAATATTATTATTATGAAATAAATAATTTAATAATAGTTTAAATAATATATTAAAAATATTAAATTTTTACAAGGTCATTATTTAAGGAGTAATTACTTTTAAATATATGGGCCTAATTTACTTGTTCCAAGAAATATAATTATATATATATTATTATATATATTTATATAATATATAATATATATATATATATATAATACGAATAATAATAATATTAATAATAATTTTCAAGTAATATAAAATAATAATAAATAAATAAATAAATAAAATTTGACCTGGGTCCTACAGTCAAATATAGCCGTTGGAGTCTCTGCTCAGTCTATTCAACAGGTGTAGCTGGATCTGTTTCTTCAACTTGTCCTGACGATGAACCACACTAGTTGGTTCGAAACACGTCGACAAAGGTCTTTCTATATGTGATTTTCACCGAAGCTCTTCTTATAACTTTGATGGATCATAGAAGCCTTAATTCTACAATCTTGATACTAGTTTGACAACAAATATTTTTCATCAATGTGTATAGGATTGATCTACTTTGAAGGTAGAGGTTCTTGTGGATTCTCCCCTCTAGGATGAAGAGAAGGTTCTTGTGGATTCTCCCCTTCTGCAAGGAGAGAAGCTTCTTGTGTATTCTTCCCTTGAGGATGAAGGGAAGGTTCTTGTGTATTCTTCCCTTGTATTTCTAGAATAGAATTGATTCCAAGTACTTTGTAGTTGGATTCAGCTAGAAGATTGGCTAATCCTTGACCTTTTACTAGCTTGGTAGTCTTCATAGTTAGATCAAACTCCATAATTTGATTGATCCATCTACCTCTTTTCCCAGCAGTAATAGGTTAATGTAAGACATACATCCTGAATGACTTCAGGGCTTGAATGACGGCATACACTTGCTTCTCAATGATATCATACTTAAGCTAAAAATCTCTCATAACCTTGTTGAAAAATGCTATGGGTTGGTCATGCGAATCTTCATTTTTCTGTAATAAAATAACAACAAGGGTTGTTTCAGAGGCAAAAGAGAAAATATAATGGCTTAGTATAATCAGGGTTGGCTAAGGTGGGAGCTTCAAAGATTTTCCTTTTTATTTGCTCAAATGCATGCTTAGAAGAGGGAGTCCATTTGAGTTCATGGTCCTTTCAGAGCATGTTAGTTATGTCTTTTACAATCTCTACATAATTTCGAATAAACCTCCTTAAAAAACTAATCTTGCATAGAAAAGCTTGAATCTTCTTCTTGTTTCTAGGCAAGGTTAATGATTCAATGGCAGATACTCATTTTGGATCAATTACTACCCCCTCTTTTGAAATAATATGGCCCAAAATTTTTCCTTCTTTGAAAAAAAAAAGGACTTCTTAGGGTTCAATGATATTCTAAATTTTCTACACTTGTAAAAAACCTTCATCAAGTGCTTCAAATGTTTTTTATCAGATTTAGAAAAAACAGTTATGTCATCAAGATAAATAACCAAAAATTTATTTACCTGACCCATAAAAGCGATGTCCATATCTCTTTGAAATGTTGTTCCAGCATTGGTCAAGCCAAATGGCTTCTTAGCGTACATGAATGTACCCCAGGGTGTAGTAAAAGTTGTCTTCCCTTTGTCTGTTGTATCAATGTTCACCTGATTATAACCTGAAAAACCATCAACCATAGAAAGTGTTTGTGCACCTGAAACTATTTACAGTGATTGATCAATTTTGGGTAAAGGATAATTATCTTTTAATGATGTTTTGTTCAAATTTCTAAAATCCACAAAAAGTTTTATTTCTCCACTTTCTTTCTAACACGAACTAGATTTGCAACCCAATCTCGGCATCTAATATTTTTTTAATCTCTCTTTCTACTGTTGGTTGAAGAGTTGGATTTATCCTTCTAAGCTTCTGTTGATACTATTTTTCTTCTGGCTCCCGAGGGATCTTGTGTTGTATTAACGATGTATCATAGGTCTTTAAATCAACGTAAGACCAGGCATAAACATCTTTATAATTTTGCAGCAACTTAAAATAATGAGCTTTTATTTCTGGGTCTAAAGATGTGCATAATTTGATGTTTTTAATATCTTCATAAGTTCCAATGTTAATCTCTTCCACGTCATCTTCTGAAGAAATGGAATGGAGGTTTTGGAAAACATCTTTTTGATCGAATAATTTTTCTAAAGGAATGAGTCCCTTTGGAATAAAGTTATTAGATAATTGAATAATGTTGTGATTAGCGATCTAGGCCTTAAAATATGAAGTTCCATTTCCTTCTGTGTTTTCATTTGTTTCAGTTCTATCATCATCAATTTTCAGAAATGAAAAATCATCTATTAGTTGTAGAAATGATTTCAACGGTTCATCATCTTCGAATATTTACCAATGTTTCAGATTATCTAGGATAGATGGCCTATATTTGACTTATATCTGATAGAGTACATCCGTATGATCAGGAATTTTAAAAGAACTAGCCGAGACAACTAAGGCATCTGCATGAATATTCTGATCTCTGAGAATATGAGTCAAATTAAAAGCATCAAATAAGTTTTCAACTGAATCTCATACTTCATTTCAGTAGGACCTAATTCTAGGATTTTTGGTCTCGAAAGCATTCTTTACTTGCTTAACAATAAGCTCTGAATCGGTAAACACACTTAATTTCTGAACTTTCAAGATTTTGGCCAATTGCAATACTAAAAGGAAAACTTCGTATTCAACAACATTACTGGTAACTTCGAAGTCTAATTTACGTGAAGGGGTTATATTTTCCTTTTCAGGTGAAATTAAAACTACTCCAGCTTTTGCCCCATCTTTCGTGCAAGAGCCATCAAAGAAAAATTTCTAAATACCGGTTTGGCTTGGTTCAGAACTTTGAACTACTTCTTCAATTTTGACTTGATTTTTCTGTTGTTTTCAGGTGAGTTGAAAATAACCAATGTCTTGACCTATTGCATAAATTGGATGGTTCCTTGGCTGGTCAGTTTTACAAATAGTATGTATAGGTGGTCTTAGGCAGCCTTCCTTGTGTCAAAGGTGTTCTTAGGTGGCCTTTTGTAGGCTTTTCCCATACTTAGCCTTCAAAATAAAGCCTACAGGAAAATCTACAAGGGGACACAAGAAATCTAGAAGAGGGAAAACAACGTTCTACAGGAGGCCTACAGGAGGAGGCCGAGAGAAGTTTTCACTGTTTTGAAGGTGTGATAGTGGGTGGAAGAGGTGGATGAAGGTTGGAATGAGGTGTTAGGGCACCTACGGTCTACCAAGAATCATTAGGAGAGAGAAAGATGATTGGATTTGCTCAAGGAGAGAGGAAGTAATTCTATCGAAAATGCAGGAAACTAAGGCACAATTGAGGGGAGACTTTGATGACCTGTAGGACATGGATCAAATGGAATATGGGATGGATGATAGGCTAGTCTTCTACTAGAAGAGATCTGCTGCATAAGCAACTGACAGTCATCCAATAAGATCAAGTAAGCAATGAAATAAGTGCATCTAGGAAAACATAGTTTTGCATCAAACTAGTCTAAACTGTGATCTATGAAAAGAAATGTTGATAACTACTGAAAGAAAGGAAAGAATGAAAGAATACTATTGCAAATAAAGAAGTGATCATGATGAAGAAGATTTGAAGCAAAGAAAAACTAGACTCTTAACCTCCAAAAAACTGCAAACACTAGAAGTCCTATGAATGAGGAAAATTTGTGCTTTTGGGGCAGCAAGAGGGTCTTTGCCTCAAATCATGGTCATAGAGGGAGGAAGAGAGGCCAAGGCATTGTTTCTAGTCTTTCGAATATTTTCTTTAACAGTTCTTAACCTGCTATAGAAAGCACAAATGGAAGCAACTACTAAATCATCAAAAGCAACATATTCTTAACCATAAAATAAATTCATCTAACAACAATCTAATCTACAAACTGAAATAAAACATACAAATACAAGTAAAGAGGAGCTCGGATACTTTTATTGGGCCCTAACCCAAGAGCTTTAGCCCTCTAAGATAACTCAGTGCCAACTCAAAAAGGATTTCATCTTTATTTCCAAAACAATAACAACATTACATGGAATTGTCAAAATAATAAGCTCGAAGTTGAGCAGAGTTTACATAAGCAAAATCCAATAGCAATCCAATCCTAGTGAGGCCCCAGGCCTCTCTTCCTATACAATTGAAGATACCAACAACTTCCTAAAAATCAGGGAGGCTTGACTCCAAAAAGCCGAGATAATCATTAGTCATCCTCCACTTTCTCGTCTGCCTTATAATGCATGACTTGGCTACTTGTACTCCGAGCTAAATGAAGGGGAATTCGAAGTGAGGAGTAATAAATCAGGGGGATTCCCTACTATAAGTCCTCTCCTTTGTCCACTTTGAGTTATTGCTTCCATTTGTCCAGTAGATCTCTGACTTTGACCCCAAAATTCATCAATAATCTGCATTAAACACATGTTAGACCACATGGCATCATAACTAACTCAACTCACTGTTAAGCATAAATATAATCAGAAAATCATACAATAAGCTAAGAGAATGGTTGATTTGACTAGGTTAGGAGGTAAAATGAGCCCATATAATTACCCATTTATGAGGCTCATCACTTGCATGAAAGGAAAATTATGCCTTTCTTTAACTTGTCTTAGTAATCTAGAAATCGACTTCTGGGGTTTTGTTGCAGAATCCCTCAATGGAATTCTCAAAAGTACAAAGATGATTTGAAGGAAAGCACCTAGAACACCATCAATTTATGGACCTCTAGTCATGGAATAGCCATAGGGGCAATGAGCACTAGACCTTGTGTGTTGAGATGTGAAGTCTTTCAATGTGTAGAAAAATGTAGATAAACTTGGATAAACGTTTTTTGTTGAACACATAAATTTCCTTGGTGGGAAGTTGACCATAAAGAAACCAACGTAATGAGGAGGTCATGTAGAGGCTATTGTTGTGGCTGATATGCATTGATGCGAGACTGCCGTTGGAGATTTGTTGAGGATCTAGAGAACCTGCATTGAGGAACTGCATACAGGATTACAAGTAGAATCACAACTCTTGGGACAATGGAATTGCATTTGACTCATACAGGACTCTGTCTTCTTCAGATTTTACTGGCAAAAATCTAGTGTATCAGTTTGGATGAGTGGCATTAGTGTCAATCAGTTCACCCTATCACCAATGATCAAATATGCTCTTACAAGGTGTTGTTAGGGTGTTAAGTCAAATTTTTGTCATTTCAGTGAGTCCTCAAATAAAAATTTGGTCACTGGCTAGTGTGTCTAGGGCTATTTCCACTCTCTCAAGAATTTCATATGTCGGTCACTTTCATCACTCAGTTGAGTGTCTACCATCATGAAAAAAAAATTAACATCACTTTAGTCACGTCATCATTGTCTCCATTCAGCTCAGTGTCACCATTAGTTCATTAGGGTTAAGGGCACAAAATCAGTGATTTCATGTACACATCCAACAAATGAGGAGTGGTAGTAGGTAAATTTGTTAAATAACACTTGATTTCAAATGTAATTTATGTTTTTATATGTGATAATGTTCCTAAGGTTCTAAAGTTATAAGAAGAGGTCCTAAGGCTACAAAACTCAAAAAGAAAGTGAATTGGTGAGGTGGGCCATCCTACCTCATTAATCACTTAGACATTGAAAGAAAATTATAAAAGAACATGGAGGAGCTCATTCACACTCATTCGCACTTGTATACCATCATAAAATTGATACCCCATCTCTCCTTTTCAAAAAATTGTGATTCCATAGCCCCCACTGGAAATATTGGCCCTCCTTGTGCACAGAGAGCCCACGCTACGCACCTAGACAACACACTGCGCATAGGAGACCTTCGCTATGCATGGGGCATAGTTGTTCAAAATTGGTGTTTGACGACAAAAATCCATTTTTCAAAGCTCCTCTTCAGTCACTTCATCGTGCAGGGTCTATAACAAGTACATTTAATCATTTCCATGCCCTCCTTTGCCTCATATGACAAGAAATTGATCAAATACTTCTTCCCAGAGGAATTACATGATTTTCATGGTTTGGATCTTCAAATGATACATTGTTGTCCTAAACTCTAGATTCCTCATCCCTACACCTATATTTGCATCTAATACACCATCTCCATCTGTCACAAATCCTTATCCCGTCATTTTCTATCATTTTCCTTTAAATCCTAGTCTACCCTATCTCTTTCTAGGGTAGGCCTATGTTTTGGCCTTTTCCAACCTCTCCCCTCACTTATTTGCAAAACTTCCTTCTTCCCCTACTAACTGACATCATCCCCTACTCTCCTCAATTTCCTTAAAAATTTAAGCAAATCTGAAGTCCATCATACCACCTCATTCCCTCACACAAACAAATTTCATTTTTTTTGCTTGCCTTTCACCTAGGGTTTGAAGTATGGAACATGACTCATCACCATTAGAGAAGAGGAATTACAACAAGGGGGGAAATATCCTAAGGTTTGATCCCTCTAATTGCAATGAAATCACCTTCTCCCTATTTGTTAAGAAATGCTTTGAAGATGTCAATTGTTTGGAGTTTTGTCAAAGAGTGTAGGAAGTAGGTTACCATGAGCATCTCACAAGTATATTTTTCCTCACCTTGAAGGAAGACAAGATCACCATTGTAGAGATTGATTTCATGTTTTCAATTGATTTCATCTCTCAAGCTATAGGCATACCAAAACATGGTGAAAATCGGTTCAAATGCATGAACCTAGTCGTAGAAGAGTACAAACCCTACTTGAAAATCACAATACAAAGGAGCTCACTCACATGTTTTCCCATTCAGATACTTGTTGGAGAGATATGCCCCACTGATGAAGCTTTTCATGAATTTTTCACATGTGAGGGCATATTTTCCAGGCTATATCAATACCACATAAGGCTTCTCATGCACTTTACACCTGCCAAGTCTCTCAATTTTTGTAGCTACTGGTATAGAGGTCTAACCAAAATGTATGAAAGGGTGTAATTGGAAGGAAAAGAGCATTACCCTAGCCTCTTTCATGATAGTCGGATAAAGGTTATTGTACTCGATCATTTGGCAGGGAATAAAATGACATGGGACACTTTCATTGAGACAACCTTGAAAATGCATGTAACCACTTCACCAAGCCAGCGCCAAACCATATCATCACAACCCATGGAGGTGGGGTCATCAAGAAAACATCATGAGGTTTCCAAGGCACCTAGGCCTGACATGACCAAGACATATTAGCTAGGCATAAGGCTTTTGTTTTCTATTCAAATTGAGGAAGGAGCCAACCCTGCTACGTCATTGAAACATGGATCAACATCACATCATGAGGCTTCTTTGCATGATGAGCAGCCCGTTGAGAATTACTTTGACCAAAGTGACTTGGAGGAAAAATATGAGAATCAAACCCTACAACAAGTCATCAAAGGGAAGGATTTTCATATCATGGAGCTCAAGGACAATTTGCCAAGGGCCAAATTCATCATTTCATTCCTGGAGAAAGAAAAGTGTCAACTTAAGGAAAAAGAACTAGTCATGGAGAAAGAGAAATTCAAATCCAAGAAGAAAGAGATGAAAGGCATGGTAGTGGTGGACCATGAGGACATTGAGCAGCATGAAGGATATGTGGCAAGGAAGAGACCAAGGACAATGGATCTTAGGGAGTCACTTTAGAGGGAAAGAGAACAAAAGCCACCAATGGAAGAATTGACCTTTGAGGAGAGGATTTCTATGGAAATAAATGAGGACAGGGATTTTTTGTTTGACAAAGTAAATTTCCACCTTTAGAAGCTCCTTGAAAATTCCAACAAGGATAACAAGTTGCAAAGGAAAATGGCCATCCATTACTACAAGGAAAATCAACTTTGCAAGGGAAAAATCAAGGAGTTAAAGGCCCAACTAGATGAAACCCTAATGAAACAAGAGGAGAAGGGTAAGTTAGATTTTCTTGTTGATGAATCCATGGTTTCATAACATACTTGATTAGGCATGTGTAGACAAATTTTGGGAACATTTGGAGCAAATGTTTTGTTTCGGTGCAGACTGGTGCAAACTTGCAATTTTTTGTAATTTTTGTCTAGGAGCGCAACAAGATCACGTTGCGCTTCTTCCTTAGGGATCCAAATGATTGAAACCCAACATTTTTGAAATATTATGATCCCCTCTCAAAACCCATTTTCCCAGTTTCCAACTCCGGGGCTCATGTTTTGAGCAACATGCAAAAAAGAGGCCAAAAATCACCTTTTTGCCCCTCTTTTTCCATCTCGCTACACAGCTGGAGACACCTTGGGAGAATGGCCATACCTCAGCCAAAAATGGGTCATTTTGACTGTACAAATACTCTAACGATATATAAATGTCACATGTTTCCAGAACAATATTTAGATCTGGATTTTGACTTCAGAAAGGAACTCAAAACTAGCTTCCAATAGCGCATTCTGGACCTAGAAATTTCTGAGATTTTTTGTAAAATTTTCACTATGTAATTTTTTAAAATTCCTAGTTTGACTTTGGTAAAAGTCAAAAGGTTGATGTAGATGATGTATTTTTACTATTTTAATGTCTAGATGATGTGATTATGGGTAAATTATCTTAGTAATTTTTTATGTTAACTTAGTCCTCATTAATGAGAAAAAACTCAAATCAAAGTCAAAATGAAGTGTTTGTATTCAACCTTCTCACTCTCAATTGTTGATTGAGATATTATTGGGAAATATTCCACCACTCATGGATTTGACCCTTCAGGGTTGATAAATTGTTTATTTTGGTCTATATGTATCATTTTATCAGTTAGAGAGAAGGGTTGGACATTTGAGGAGAAAACTCTTGTAACTTGTGCTTGAGCATTTTCAGGAAATCAAAGGAACAGTTGCAGTTGTTATCTAGGAATTTATGTGCAGTGAGTTTGTGATCTTGTATTTCCTGTGTTATATTTTCATGTGAAAGATATTCATCTTCTCTTTCCATTCATCAGTGCTTTATTAGTTTTTCCTTAACTTTATAAGCATACTTATTTTCATAAAGCTCTATTTTTATGGAAATATCATTATGTGTTATTTTATTTATTTCTTAATGAATTCATGATATATATGCTCATTAAGACCTCTTATTTCTTCTAAACACTACACTACACTGACAAACCCTAAGCCATCACAAAACCACTGCTACCTTTCTCCTTTATATCTTTTGTTGTATTTACCCATTTAATCCTTTGAACTAGTTACTTGGATTTCATCCCTTGCACAGCATCAAAACCTTAAATTTCCAAAACCTACTTGAGCCTAGCATATCTAGCCTAAAATAATTTTACATTCTAGTCAATTATTTGGGTGTGATGTCATAGGGAGAGCCCTCTTTAGTTTGGTATGGCTACCTACCAAACTGAAAGCTTGGTCTATGGTTACTTCTGTCGATTCCTCTCAACCTAGGACATTCTGGAGGATAAAATTTTGGTGCCGATGTCGGGGAATGAAATATCGTATCTTCTCTAGGAAAGAATGACAAGGATCATATCTGATTGTTGGTGGTGAATAGTGATCAGAGACAAGAACGGTTGTGCATCTTTCACCTGGCGACTCTAGTGTCTAAGAATCCAAAGGTTTAGAATTCTCATGGTGACTCCACTGTTAAAAAAATGGTATTTTGAAGAAATTCTTGGTGACTTAACTTGTTTCAAGGTGGATTGAACCACTGAACATGTGATCCTACGAATCATGCTCACATTCCTAGTTTTCTAAATTATATTCCTTGCATAGATTGGCAAACTAATCTACCTAAATTCATAGATGAAAACGAGGATGAGGCTATTCTACATCTAATAAAATTTCATTGGCATATACATAATCTCAGGATTAGGTTTCATGAGGATTGTTTGATGAAAATTTTTATGGCTACCCTAGAAGGAATAGAAAGATCATGGGATTGAAGCCAGCTAGCTTATTTTCTCTTAAAGAATTCCACACAACATTCTTTGAGTTTTATGGAAAATCTCATCATTCATTCTTGTTGTTTGAAGATTTTTGTGCATCCTGTTGAAACTTCATTCAATACCTTGAAAAGACTTTTGGTGATGAAGAATATCTTGATTATGAGATCATAGAGGCCTTTTATGAATTTTCTTCCCAATAAAAAAGAACATAAATTAGTTTCTTTCATACAAAGGGTTATTCAAAGCACACATAAACTCCTTCTTTGCTAGAACATGAAATCGATCTGCTTCCTAACAGTCAAGAAGAAATTGATCAAAGTCAGAATTATGATATTGCATGTACATAAAACTTAAGCAGTGAACCATCTTATGGCAATGATTATCTATTTTTGCAAGAAAATAGTGAACAAAAAGTTGTTTTTCATGATTCTTGTGACAATCAAATTGATATATTTCCTGTTGAATGACATGAGGAATGAAATATACTTGAAGTGGTTGCTGCATTTAAAGTTTTCCATGACAATCCAAAACCCTGTCTTTTGGATTAGAGGTATCAAAATAGTCATTCGCTTGTTTTTTCAAATTGTTCTTTCTTTGAGTTTTTATTTCAAGATTAGGTTTGTGAAGACCAAGATGAGATTTCCAATGAGATGCATGAAGAACGATCTGAAACACTATTCCAAGAGAAGATTCATGCAAATCATAACTTTGAACTGGCATGTGTGGAGGTTTCAGAAAATCTAATTATGGTAGAGAATAGTCATCAAACATTGCAAGAAGATGATGAAGAGGAGAGTAGTGATAAAGAAGAGATTGTTTTAGAACCTCTTGCAGATGATGATCTTTCTCAAGATTCATAAAATGAAAAGAATTCTTGTATTTCTTATGACTTTCAAGACATGATAATGTTACAGATTATTATATACCCTATTTCCAATTTGTTGCAGCCATCTGGGAAGATAATTTTCTTGTATTTATGGACAATGAGCACATGTTCAGTGGACACATGGAGTGGCCAATCTTTTGTCTTTTCTACTTTCTCATGGAAAGTAAAAGTAGAATTCAAATAAGTTTCCATTTGCGAGATTGGTTACACTAGATGGATCATTACACATGGTTATGTACACATCTTCAACATGTGAGTGGCTACCATAGGAGTTTAAAGATCAAGGAGAAGGCTAGAAGGCTTATTTGATAAACTGCTAGTTTTAAAAAAAATTAGTTTGTTTTGTTTATTGTTTTTCAAAGTCAGTAAGTGAGTTTTCATTTTGAGTTTTTTCTTTTGCATTTTGACTCCATGCCCAATGAATAAGGCTACTTAGTCTACAATGTTCTTGACACCTCCTCAGGAGTTTTCATCCCCAATGGAGTCGATGTTAGTGTTAGTCAGTTCAGCCTATCACCAGTGATCAAATATTCTCTTACAAGTAGTTGTTAGCATGTCAAGTCTTACTTTTGTCATTTCAGTGAGTCTTCAAATAAAAATTTTGTCATTGGCTAGTGTGTCTAGGGCTATTTCCAATCTCTCTAGAATTTCATATGCTAGTCACCTTCATCCATCAGTTTAGTCTACCATCATGAAAAAATCATTAACATCACTTCAGCCACATCATCATGGTCTGCACCCAGCTTGATGTCACCATTAGGACATTACAGTTAAGGTCACAAAATCAGTCATTTCATGTATAAATATGACAATGAGGAGTGGCAATAGGAAAATTTGTTAAATAATACTTGATTTCAAATGTAATTTATGTTTTTACTTTTAATAATGTTCCTAAGGTTCTAAAGTTACAATAAGAGGCCCTAAGGCTACAAAAATAAAAAAGAAAGTGAATTGGTGAGGTGGTCCATCCTACCTCATTAATCACTTAGAGACAGAAAGAAAATTATAAAATCACATGGAGGAGCTCATTCACACTCATTTCCACTTGTCTACCATCCTAGCATCAAGCTCCCCACTCTCCTTTGCAAAAAATTGTGATTCCATAGCCCTCACTGGAAAAACTTAGCACTCATTGCATAGAGAGAACCCACACTACGCACCTAGACAACACGATGTGCATAGTAGGTCTTCACTGCACAAGAGGCATATTTGTCCAAAATTAGTTTTTAACCACCAAAATCCACTTTTCAAAGCTCTGCTTCAATCATTTCATCCTCCAAGCTCCATAACAAGTAATTTTAACCATTTTCATGCCCTCCTTTGCCTAATATGTCAAGAAATTGATCAAATACTTCTTCTCCTAGGGTTTACATGATTTTCATGGTTTTGATATTAAAATGATTAATTGTTGTCCTAAATCTTAGATTCCTCATCCCTACACTTCTATTTACAGCTAATACACCATCTCCATCCATCACAAAGCCTTATCCCCTCATTTTCGATCATTTCCCTCTAAACCCTAGTTTGTCATATCTCTTTCTAGGGTAGTCCTGTGTTTTGGCCTTTTCCACCCTCTCCCCTCACTCATTTACCAAAATTATTTCTTCCCCTACTCACTGACATCATCCCCTACTCTTCTAAATTTCCTTAAAAATTTAGGCAACTCCTAAGTCTATCATACCACGTCATTCCCTCACAACAGAAAATTTCAGAGTTTTTGCTTGCCTTTTACCTAGGGTTTGAAGTATGTAACCTGACTCATGACCATCAAAGAAGAGGAAGTAAAACAAGTGGGGAATGATCTAAGGCTTGAGCCCTATAATTGAAATGAAATCGCCTCCTCCCCATTTGTCAAGAAATTCTTTGAAGATGTCAATTGTTTAGGGTTTTGTCAAAGAGTGCTCGAAGTAGGTTACCATGAGCTTGTCATAAGTATCTTGCCCTCACCTTGAAGGAAGAAAACATCACCATTGCAGGGCTTATTTCATTTTTTTTATTGGATTCCATCTCTCAAGATACAGGCATACCAAAACATGGTGAAAACTAGTTCAAAGGCATGAACCTAGACCTAGAAGAGTTCAAACCCTACATGAAATCACAATACAAAGGATCCTACTCACATGTTTTCCCATTCAGATACTTGTTCGAGACATATGAACCATGATGAAGGTTGTCATGAAGTTCTTCACGTGTGAGGGAAGATTTTTCAGGCTATATCAATACCACATAAGGTTGCTCATGCACTTTACAACTACTAATTCTCTCAATTTGTGCAGCTACTTGTATAGGAGCCTAACGAAAATGTATGAAAGGGTGAAATTGAAAATAATAGAGAATTACCCTAGCCTCTTTCACCATACACTGATAAAGGTTATCTTACTCCATTAGTTGGTAGAGAAGACCATGACATGGGATACTTACGTTGACGTAGCCTTGAAAATGCATATAACCACTTCACCAAGCGAACACCAAACCATATCAGCAAAACCCATGGAGGTAGTGTCATCAAGAAAACATGACGAGGTTTCCAAGGAACCTAGGCTTGAGGTGACCAATTCATATCAGAGAGGCAGAAGGATTTTGTTTTCTCCTCAAATTGAGGAAGGGGCCAAGCCTACTACATCAACAGAAGAGGGATCACCATCACATCATGAGGCTTCTCTGCAAGATGAGGAGCCCATTGAGCATGAATTTTACCTACTTGACTTGGGGGCACAAGATGAGAATCAAAGTCTATAACTAGTCATCAAATATAAGGATTCTAAGATCATGGAGCTCAAGGAAAATTTGGAAAGGGCCAAATTCATCATCTCATTCCTTGACCAAGAAAACAATCAACTTAAGGAAAAACAATTAGTCATGGAGAAAGAGCAATTCAAAGCCAATAAGCAAGAGATGAAAGGCATGAAGGTGGTGGATGATGAGGACACTGATCAGCATGGAGGACAAGTTCCAGGGAATAGACTAAGGACAATGGAACTTAGAAAAGCACTTGATAGGGAAAGAGAACAAAAACCACCAATGGAAGAAGTGACATTTCAGGAGATGATTACTATGGAAATAAATGAGGACATGGAGTTTTGGCTTGACAAAATCAATTTCCACCTTCAGAATCTCCTTGAAAAGGCTAGCATTGATAACAAGTTGCCAAGGAAAATGGCCATCCACTAAAGCTAAATCAACTTTGCAAGGGAAAAATCAAGGAGTTGAAGGCCCAACTAGATGAAACCCTAATCAACCAAGAGGAGAATGATAGGTTAGATTTCCTTGCTAATGCATCCATGGTTGCATAACATACTTCATTAGGCATCTCTAGACAAATATTTGGAACATTTGGAGAAAATGTTGTGTTTTGGAGCAAACTTGCAATTTTTGGTAATTTTTGTCTAGGAGCACAAAGAGCTCACGCTGCGCTTCTTCGTCAGGGCTCCAAATGATCTAAAATCAGCATTTTTTGAAATATTATGGCCCCCTCTCAAAACCCATTTTCCTAATTTCCCGGTTAGGGGCTCAAGTTTTGAATTTTTTTTAAAAAAGAGGCCAAAATTCACCTTTCTACTCCTCTTTTTCCATTTCACTACACACTTGGAGAGACCTTGGGAGAATGGCCATATCTCAGCCAAAAATCAGTCCTTTTGAGTGTACAAATACTCTAAAGATATCTAAACTCTCCTATACTTCTAGAACAAGCTTTAGATCTGGATTTGGACTTTATAAAGGAACTGAAAAATGGTTTCCAGCAGGTCATTGCGCACCTGGAAATTTATGAGATTATCGTAAAATTTTCACTGTGTTATTTTTTTTAATTCCTAGTTCAACTTTGGTAAAAGTCAAAAGGTTGATTTAAATGATGTAATTTTACTATTTCAATGTCTATATGATGTTTTTATGGGTAAATTATCTTATTATGTTGTTTTTATGTTAACTTAGGCCTCATTAATGAGGAAAAACTCAAATCAAAGTCTAAATGAAGAGTTTGTATTCAAACTTCTCACTCTCAATTGTTGGTTGAGATATTCTTGGGAACTATTCCACCACTCATGGATTCGACCCCTAAGGGTGGGGAAACTATTTATTTTGATCTATATGTATCATTTTATCAGTCAGAGATAAGGGTTGGACATTTGAGGAGAGAACTCTTGTAGCTTGTGCTTGAGAATATTAATGAAATCAAAGGAAAAACTTTAGCTATTATCTAGGAAATGTTCAATGAGTTTATGATCTTGTATATTATGTGTTATAGTTTCATATGAAAGATATTCATATTCTCTTTCCATTCATCAATTCTTTAGTGGTCTTTCCTTAATTTTGTAAACATAATTATTTTCATAAAGCTCTATTTTGATGGGAATATCATTATGTGTTATTTTCTTTCTTGCTTAATGAATTCATTATATATATGCTCACTAATTCCTCTTATTTGTTCTGAACACTACACTACATTGAAAAAACCTAAACCATCACAAAACTATTTCTACCTTGTTCCTTTACATCTTTGATGTTGTTACCCTTTTCATCCTGTGACCTATTTACCTTGTTTTCATCCCTTGTCCAACATCAAAACCTTAAATTTCCAAAACCTACCTAAGCCTAACATATCTAGCCTAACTAGCTACCAAACTGAAATCTTGGTCTGTGGATACCTTCATCAATTCCTATCAACATGGGACATTTTGGAGGATAACAAGTGTGAGAGAGGAACTCAATTGCAAGAATGCATATATGCTAAGGGTCCACCAATCATATTTCATTATTAATTTATGGAGTGTTTTTTATCAACACTTTGACATGATGCATAGTTGAGATTATTCGACTTTTCGAAGGAGAAATTGATATTTGGTGGTAAAAACTATTATGGTGCACTATTGTGTTGTGCCTCGAATCTTGATAGAAAGTATATCTTGACTCGATGAGAAGATTATCTAGTAAAGTTGTGGAGCATGGAAGATTGTGCGATTATAGAATGACATGGTCGATGACAAAAATTGAAGAGAACAAAATGTGGAGTGGAGAACTTCGCTTTTTAGTATTACAAATGACTTAAATAAGATTACATTAAAAACATCAGTAATAAATAACTGGAGTGAAACTCGACTTAAACTAGACTAAGTGAAACTGAACTAGGACACTTGGAGGGACGGTTTGACACCTAACAGGTAGTTGGAATTAGATTCTCCAATACTCCCCCTTAATTACAATCACATAAAAATTCAATTAAGATACATGTTGGTTTATGTCTCAGAGAGGTTTAAAATTTAAAAATTGACTTCAAATTTTCTTCTTCTCTTTTTCTAGATCCTATAGCCTCTAAATTGTTTCAACTTTTTCTCTTTGTTATATCCTTCAAATCTCAGTTTCTTCAATTGTTGGTGAAAGTCTTCCATTCTTCTAGGTTCTCTAAGCATAACCTAGACTTCTTCAAAAACTAGCTTGTATGTGGGTTGCTGCCACATATTATATTTTGTAGTATTCTTTTCATCATCAATTTGCTGCAACATAAGGTTATAATAGAATAATATTTCTTTAGGACTCTAATACCTAAAAATTTCATTGATTTTCTCATCATTGACGTTGTCTTCAACATTCATTTATGCATCTTCTATGCAAATGTCATCTAGACATGGTGTTGCAAGCCATGCTTCAAGGAAATTTAACTCTTCTTCGTAGTTATTCTGTGTACCTGCACACTTGAAATCAATGTTAGGAATAAAAATATTTGCAGAACCACATTAGTTCTTTCCCTTATACTCTGTAATGAGAGCTTGTTGGGCATGGGATCCCCTGCAGCAGGTTTTGGGGCTTAAATCCCAAGTTTTGGTCAATTGTATTGTAAAACACCACAAATTGTGGACACAGAACACGAAGTGTACAATCGAGTCATAGGGTTGTCCACCCTAAGAATTGTATTGTAATTTAATGTAAAGTTGTGTCCACCTACCCATGGTTTGTGGACCATGGGATTGTATAAATAAAGTGAGGCTCTAAGTGTAAAGATATATTAGGAGAGAATAGATAGAGTAGTGAAGGCATGGTAAGAGCAGAGAGTGAAAGTTGAAGTGTATTGTGTCATAGTAGTAGGAAGAGGCTTTGTAGCTGAGTTCTCAGAGGCCGAGTAGAGTCCCTAGCTGAGTGTGTGTACCCCTGCAACTGAGTGCACAGGGTGGAGTTGGGTATGTACTTGGGATTGAAAGATAATAAAAAGAAGTTTATTCTTTGCATCTGTTCTGGAATCTTTATGTTAATGTTATACATTACTTTTACTATGTTTATTTACTACACGCACTTGATGGATACTCGTATGGATGCCTATATCTGTATTTAATCTAAGTAATCAACTAACAGATACTAATTAAGGAAGACTTGGGTAAATATACTCATAAATGTTAATCTAGGTTGTCAGTAATGTCAAAATGGCAGTGGCCAATATGGAAAATATTCTAGAAGATGCTAGAGGATGACTTGCTCAATCATGTATAAGATAAGACATGTAAATCATGTTCATGATGATCTAGAATCCCTTGACGACCTTGATGACATATGTGGACCACACTTGATGAACATGATTGGAAGACTACCTTGGAACCTATGGCATATCATTGCATCACTAAGAGTACACGATGACAATGAAAGACTACATGTTGCATATGATGTTATTGATGACATTTATGAGCCTATGATCTTTAATGAAGAAACCTAACAAAACGAATCCATCGATGAAGAAGAAGCCCATTATTGAAGAATATAATTGTCCTTCATTTCTAAACTAATTAATGACAAGTCACATTAAAGAATATTTTTTTCCACCTTAGATGTTGAATATTTCCATGAGGCCTACACCATCTTGAAGAGCATAATTTAACCTTTCCAATGGCTATTTCTTGGCCAAAATCTCGAAGTAATGAGAGAGAACAAGATTTTACAAGGTTAAATAAGGTCTTTGCCTAGTAAGCCAACCCATCCTTAGAAACATCATGTCGGATCATCTATTAGACATGTCTATTTGGTTTTCATACACAAGAATGTATAGATATATATGAGTGTCCTCAACCTCATTACACCCAAGGAACTCGGACTTCATATGGCAGTGAAGAAATAACAAGTTCACATCTCGTCAACTATAGTTTAAGGAGTATACTCCTTTGGAGACTGTGGTTAATAAGTTCATCACTATGGATTGTGTTAGGGTGGTTGGAAGAGGTAGTTTCTAAGAAAATTTAGTGCGGTAACAACCACAGTTCCAGACCTCCTCTCCTAGTTGCGGACAGGGTTGTATTATGTTGATTCGGGATAGTTTACTTTGCATACTAGGCAGGGTCACATGCTATCAGTTACATGTTGAGTACATGGACTAGGCCTCAAAATGATGGATAATACTACGAATTAAACATTCCCTCCTTGTTGCGGATAAGTTCCTACCTACCTGCAAATAGAACTGGGTTACCTTTTGCACGCTTGAGACCTCTATAAATCATTTATTGTAGACCTACTTTTTTAGGAGATCGTAGACTCTTGTGGGAGACCTTTAGTGGCACACCTTTAGTGGAACAGTTTCAAATTGGTTAACTTGTCACTTGGATAGTAGCGTGTAGTGGGTTGATTTCTATGAAATAGTTGGACTATAAAGTATGACTATAGTAGTAATGTCTATGGTGAAAAATTTGGTGCAGTATTGATAAAAAAAGTGGACATGGTCCGGTATGGTGCAGATTGGTGAAATGAAGCATTCTTGAACTAACAACTTTAGTAAATCTTGGTTCAGTAGTGTTTAAGTTGTCTTGAGATAATCTTGTGATTGAAGAAATGGAGAAGTCATGGTGGAAACTCGTGCAGTATTGATAAAGAAGTGGATATGGTGTGGTATGGTGAAGATTGGTGAAATTAAGCAATCATGAACTAAAGATAGCACAGTAAGTAGCAAAGGACGATTGCCTTTACACAGTGAAGCATTTCGTGTAAGTTCTATCTACATTCCTTATTAAAACACATGATTGGTGTCCTTGGAGTTGGTGCTCCTAAACTCAAGCTCAGTGCCTTGGACGAGATAAGGTCAGAGCCCTAGAGGTTAGAGCCTCATCAAAAACCAAGTTGGTGCTTGAAAATAATTATCATACGCTGTAATTATTCTTTTTTACTCAATAAAATTATTCTTATACGTTTCTCTGATTAAATTTTGAAGAATCTAACTAGTAATAATAACAATTGAAAGAAAATACTCATTCACCCCCCTCTCAGTATTTCAAACAATTGTCATCGGAGCTAGATTCTTCATAACCAACCTACCAGCTGGAAGAAGGATTCTTAGTCACAATGAAAAATCAAGAAGTGTCAGGAAGGCTTCCTTTGTTCAATGGCACAAATTTTGGTTTTTCTAAGAAAATAATGTCGTACTACTTAATGTCCCTTGGACCTAAAGTTTGGAAATTTGTTTTGAGTGGGTACACTAATCCTTCCATTCTTCCAATTGACCAAGATGAAAGCAAAGCTTACATTGCAAATGCCAAAGGTTTAAATTCCATCACTAGTGGAATGACTAACTCTGAATTTAGAAAACTCATGAATTATGACTCGGCCGAAGAAGTATGGGATAAGTTGATTTCCTTATACGGTGGGGATTCTAAAGTTAAAAAGGAAATTCAAACTCATAGAAGGCAATTCAAAAGTCTTAAAATGGATGGCGATGAAGAGATTGAATCATACCTTCTCCGTGTAACTGAAGTTGTCAACTCTCTTAAAGGGTTAGGGTCAATTGAATTGAGGCTGACAAGTGTAGATACAATTTTTGTATTGTATATAATTGAATCGAGATTGAAAGTGTAGATACAAATTTTTTTTGCACTAAATATTGTTAAGGAAAAGTCAGCTAACGTTGAGCTTCAGAGAGGAATTTAAAGTCTGCTAAGCATGATCCTCAGAGAACCATTTTTTTGTGGGACCATCCCAGTAAGAAATGATGGGAAAACTACAGAGGCAGAAGCCTAAAAGGCAGTTCAAAAAGGAATAGAAGGAAGTTGACCATCCTTAGTAGCATTAGTGGTAGAGTTCCAGGACTTAAGGAAAAGTCGGCAACTTCCTTCACTCAGCCAGATTCACCATATTGATACCTAGTGGCCTAACTGCTCTGCATGCAGGTAAGAGTAAACCAGTAGTAGGAGTTGAATTTAAAATTAGATGTAATTATATGTTACTATTAATGCTATCTCATGGTGAATTCTCTATGCACCTTATAAGGAGGGTGAAATCAACAACTTAGGCAAAGTGGTAGAAAACACCTGTGTAACAGTGGAGCGACCCCTTCACCAAGACGTTGAAATCTTCAACTTAGGAAAAATAGAAGAAAACAACTATGTAGTAGCGCAACAAAAGATAGAGTAAGTTTGTGTCCATGAAGGTAATTGTAAACTTTGCATGTTTTCGCTTTGTACGGCTAGCAGGTAATTCTAAACTTTGGATAAGACATCCAAGCTGTTTTATATAAATTTAAAAAATTATAAAGTTGGAATATTTAAATAAGCAATTTTATATACGTTAAAAAATAACAAACTTGGAATATCTAAATTTTTTGTTTTGTTAGAATTTCTAAAAGAACTATAAAATACTACAATTTATTTTACTTTCACGTTGTTGTTAGCACTGCTTCCACAATGTCTGAAACTAGCTAGCTGTCATGTTCGAAGCTAACTAGCTGTCTGTTTTATTGTTAGATTTTTTTTAGCACCTGGCCTGGATTATTGATCCCACTAAAACTTTAGAACTGTTCCTCGTAATGCAATGATATATTTCCTGATAATGCAATGATATATTTCATTCCTGTAAACATGGAAGTCTATGAGGTTTCTCATAGACGTGGATTTGCAAACAAAAGGTTTGTTGCATGCAAACTAAAGATATGTTTTCACATATATTTTCCCATTTACACGTTGCTCGATCATTTTGTTTGTATTTGTTGGATTCGTTTGCTACTACAAATAAACTGAAGGTATTCTTTTACATATATTCAGTTAGCTATGAATCCACTTCTACAATTTTGAAGTATTTGTATATGTATGACCATAGGAAGCAAAAAATTTGAAATGGATGGCATGTGGATAAGGCGCTCTCACAGGGTGGTGATGGAGAAACCTTGATAAAAAAATAGGTTGCAACTAGCTGTTGCCATGTACTGTACCTATGCACTGTACTTGTAGCACTTGCAACAACAAGGGCATTAGGCGGCTGTGGAAAAGTGTGAAAAACTTGAGAAGATTTGGAAATCATTTATGTTTTTGTTCTATTTTTACTGTAACTATTTTACCATAGATTGAATAAATTTGAAATTTGGAATTTGAAAATACCTTTCTTTGTGTTGATTTTTGTTTGTTTCTGCTTTTTCTCTGAACACCCTTGAACTTGCTTTGAACACTTTTGAGGGATTTCTAGGATCCACTGCTTCTTTTACAGTTGCATCTATAGAAATCCGCTACTTCTTCTACAGATTATTCCGTAGCTATGATGGAGAAACATTGATTAAAAAAATAGGTAAATAGGTTGCAACTAGCTGTTTCCGCATACTGTACCTATATAAGCACATTCCAACATAACTGCTACAGATGCCAACAGACCTATCTTCTACACGGGCCCGGGTTTACAAGCGAGGGCCAGGGCCAGGGCCAGTTGTTGAACCAAAGTCTTTGTGGTGGCAGGTGGCTAGAGTTGTTGGCTTTATGGTGACAAACAGAGATGGCAGCTAGTTCGCAGCTGGCTAGCTTTGCGGTGGGAACCAAACTTTGCTTAAAATTCACAAAGAGCCAAATACCAAGTAAATCCAGACTTTGGTTAAAACTTTTGTTAGTCCCTGTATATTCAACAACCTAGCAATAACCCGACAATAAGTCCTTCAATATAAAAGTTTGGATAAAAGCTAAAAAACATCAAAGCTCGAAAACTAAATTTTGGATAAAAGCCAAAAACATCAGTTAAATGCTCTGGTCAACTCGAAATAATAGGCAGTCAATGCCGTTGCGAATGCTATAGTCCCTGCTATGCCGGGGGTAGGGACTAATAATAGGGTTGGCTTCCGTAATATAACTCGACTGTGCTCCCTTGATAAAAATCATGATATTCTCCCATGATGCAACCTAGGTGTTATATCAACTAAATAATAAATTTAATTTTGTTATGTGTTTGCATGATATGATAGTTTATATTTCAATTTTTAAAATTGAGTGTACTATTTATTAGTTGTTCCATTGGATATTGTTTCCATAATTTTACCATTTGATGAGGACTGTGTGGAGATCTATGAGATTCAGGCACAAATAACCCTGGGAAATGATTTTGACATGTTGTAATATTTATGTGAATGAGGGTTCAAGGATTTTCAATGATATTATTTCCTATGTTAAGATTGTTTTTTCTTTCAAGGTGGTATGTTTTTTTTGTGCCATATGAGATAATTATATACACTTCTACTTTACAAATTAAATGAAATTTTTGGTGCTCAAAGCCATGCACAAGGTCCATTATTCATCTTAATCCTACAATCAAGTTTCTTGTTGAATAAGGTTGTTTCACTCTAACTCTCTAGTTATTGTTTGAATCATCCATGCTTCCTTTAGATATCTAGTTTTGACCTAACTTTTTAATCAACTAATGCCCTATATATGCAATTGACAATAGAAATTTTCTCCTTGATGTTATACATTTCTTATCTCATTCATGAGAATTGTAATGTTAAGCCATATATAGGCCCTATGTTATCCTGAAAATCCCTTTATTAAGCCCTATATATTAAGTCGATACATTTGTATTAGTATATTGTTATGTAGGCTAAAGCCCATTATGTTCCCATTTTATTATAATTGCATAGTTTGTATCCTATATATACACTAAGGAGACCTAGTCTTAGGATCATCAAATATTGTTTTCTTCATTGTATTTATTGTATAAGGAGGTATCCCCCTCAAAATGGACTGTAATTATTGGTTTCTTATGCTTCTGGAGGTGTAAGGATCATAATTTTTTTCTATTAAAGCTCTCGGTCCTAATGTTTTTTCTGCTTCAAATAGGTCGTTGGGGAATTTTTTCTATAACATTTTTTTTGAGATGTTTCAGATGGTGAAACCTGGAGAATATTGAGAAAACATCTTGGGAAATACCTAGTTCAAATTTCATACCTTTTTGCCCTATATTTTTAGAGGGAAATTATGGTTTCTAAATGCAACTAAATTCTGTTTCAAATAGACTGGTTTGTAATTTTCGTTATAGATTTTATTTTTTAAGGTTTCATACCATGAAACCTATACTACATTAAGCCAAATTTGTAGTGAACATCTTGTCGATGTTCATTAGAAAAAATTTGAGGTCTAAAATGGGATTCCTAAGGAACATTATAAATAATAGTGGAAATTATAAAATAATATTAGATTACATTATCAAATTTTAAAGGGAAAAAAGAAAAAAACTAGTTTTTCAATTCATATTCTCAACTTATTTCCATATGATTTTACTCAAATTTTTAGTATGAGCACTTGATACAAATCTAATTCCTCATCCAATGAATACCCATGTTGCATACTTTTGAAATACACTTACATCATGAAAAATAGGAAATACATGAAAAAACATTATTGCAATCACATTTTTCATGTATTTTTCATTTTTTATGTAGCATGGTCCATCAAAAGTAGACAACATGGGTACTCCTTTGATGGGGAATCAAATTATACATCCAATGAATGCTCCATCCCAAAATCTAAGTAAAATCATAGGGAGATGAGTTGAAAATACGAGTTGAAAATACAATTCTTTTTCATTTTTTAATCGTTTCACTTTTTACCCCAAAATTGGTGAAATATCCTCCATTATTGACACTGTCATCTTGAAGCCTATTGGTCCTTATGAAGTTGATTTTGGTTGTACATTTTTGTTTTGAGGCACATTTTTTACCTAAAAAATTCTCTAATGATAGATCCTAATTCACTAAATTTTCTAAGATATTGTCTGAGGACATTAGGGTTTTTATAGGCTCTAGAATTCAGTCTTGAACATTCTAGTTGGACATTTATGCTATAACTTTTTTTGTAAGGCTTCATAAAGTGAAACTTGGACCATATGAAGGAGAAATATCATGGAATATTGGTTCCATTTTAAGAAATTGGTTCAATATGCTTTTAGGGTTATGTCTTATGGCAATTACATTTTGTGAACAATCATGGAATATATTTTAAACAAGTCAACTTCGTATTTTTTTTTTTATATATTCATGTCTAGAGATATTTAGACTATGAAATATTCAATAATTTTAGGATATATACATAATTACCTTAGGTACAAGTTCCAAAATTATATTTCAAGATTTAGACATGTGGCATGCTATACATATTTGCTCATAGAAATAGGCCAAAAAACAAACTGATTTTGGGAAAGTTACTCTAACTTCCTATTGGCACATCAGATTGAGTTCACACCTATGGAATTGCAAAAAATACATATGAGAGTATTACAAAACATTTTTCTAGTCAAAAAGGCCTAAAATATTAGATATATATCAATAAAGCTTCAACGTTTATAATATTCTCCAAATCTATGTAACTTACTAGTGACCTAATTGTTCATTACAAGATTCCCTTTTCTTTGTTGTAATAAACAGACTCGGGATATTATTACTTTCCAAAATGCCTCGGAAGAAAGATAATACAATAATTAAATCTACTAAATGCTCATCCCAAAATCATGATAGAATTGAAGACTTGGAATTTCGGTTATCTCTATTAGAGAAGAAAGTTAATGAAATGGATGGTAGAATGTTGAAAAAGGTGGATTTCTCAAGTTTTAAAGAAAATTTTGAAAGAGAATGGAAAGGAAAATGAATAAAATTAAGGAAGAAAACCAAAAATACATGATTTCCATGGAAAATATTCTCTTGGGGAGGCTTTCTAAAAGGGATGCTGAGATCCAAGGAAGTTGTGAACATAAAGAGAAGAATGTTGTTGAGAATCAATCACATACGGGGAGTATGTTATCATAATTGAAGAGAATTTTCTTTTAATAAGATATCCATAATAATTTATTTTCCAACCAAGGTACACACCATTAGGATTTCATGTGATAACCAAGGAACTACTACATTCCAAATGTGTTTTCAAATAGGACACTTGTAGAACACTCTCCCACAGGAATAAAAGATCCCAAAAAATGAAAAAGATGTAGGCACATAAGCCAAAGGGATGAAAAGTAACAAATGATTTCATTTCCAAAGAGGAAGAAGAGAACAAGGCAGAAAATCCATCTAAGGAACTATAGATACAACATGATAACCAAGTAAACAGGGGGCGAGTGAACCAGTTAAGAACCATGACTGGTATCTAGAAGGAAACTAAATTTGTTGATACTAAAGCAACTAAGTACCGAAAAGATGAAAATCTAAGTAAATCAGGCATGGGGGGCTACCAAGAACTCATGTATATGAGAGTTCAAAATTAGAGAAAGAGGCTCCTACACAAGAAGTTGGAAATGAATTAGCCGTGGTAACAGATGAATCCAACCAAGGATTTTGGAAAACAGTTCAGAAGAAGAAAGGAAAAAAGGGAAGTTAAGTGATTGTTATGACACTTAACCCCATACATTGTGTGTCTTTCTTACTATTTATTGTTATTTCTCATCAACCAAAAGGCTAACATGACTCAAAGTTTAGAACCATCTACATAATGTAATTGTGTTTCTTGTTTGTCAAGTTGAATAAAATTATGATTTTCTCTTCGAAAAAGATAATTTCAAAAACTCAACAAAAAACACACATTTTTCATATAGATATAATTAAAAAAAACACATTTCTCGACATTTTCGCTAAAAATAGTATATCTAATAATGTTTTTTTAGAAAAAATTAAATTGAAAATAAAAAGTTGAAAAATAGTAAATTTTATGAATTTTTTTATGAATTTTATGTCAAAATTGATAATATTAACTTTTTTTCCCAAAAATATAGTCTCATATATAATTTTAAATAAAAATAAGAAGCACCCTATTAAAAAATAATAAAAACAACTAAAAAAAATTGTTTAATTAAAAGACAAACTAGAAAATATATTGAAAAAAGGCCATAAACAAAATTAAAATCATTTAAAAACAACCAACCAAAAATAGCCAAAATTAATTAAAATATTATTACTAATTAGAATCAAGATTTATTAAATAAAAAAAAACTGTTTATATTAAAAAATAAAAAAAATTGTGATTTTAATAATTAAAAATATAAAGAGTATAAAAACATTTCAGAAATCGTAAAAAATTTAAAATATTGTTAAAAATAAAAAATAAAATTAAAATTAGAAGAAAAATAAACCAATTGAAAAATAAACCATGTATAAAAAATAGGAAAAGAAAAAATAGATATCAATAAATTAAATATAATATAAAAAATAATTAGAAAAATTGAAAAACATATTTTAAAATTATTAAAAAAACATTTCTCCGATTTTAAAGAAAAGCGCTTATATATGTAAGAGAAGAAAAAAACATAATAAAATATAAATTAATAATAATAATAACCAATAAATAAAATAGATTGTAAATTAATTAAAAAATTAATAAAAATAAAAAATATTAAGGAAAATATCAAGAAGATAGTTAAAATATTGTTTAAATTTCTTTCTATTGGGTGAAGATGATTTTCTCTGCTCCGGTGGGGTCAAACATCCACTTGTATGGTGGCTGGAGTGATGCGTGAGCCACTCTAGTTTCCCTAGTGGTGGGCCTTTAGCCCCTCTCAAGCAGTGCGTCGATCGAGCTGGGGCCAAAGGGTCGTCGACAGAGTGGCGAGATTGGCCTGCCCATAGCTCCTGCCGCGACCTCGATGACCTACCGACTATGGCTAGAGGGCCACTATAGGACGACTGGAGAAGTCCACTACAAAAATGGCCCTGTCAGTGACACTTTGGTCGTGTTTGATAAGGCGTCGATTCTAGGAATCAAGGCCTCCCCATCTCCCTCTCTCCCTTTCATAGCAAGGGAAAAAGGGGCACTAGAAGAGTTGCTAGAGTGATGTGCCTACCGATATAGTTTCTATACTTGCAACCCTTTGGCTACAATCGACTCAAGTTTCTATTCTTTGAATCGACTCGTACCTCTCCCCCTTTGCCCAACAGGGTTGAAAAGGCTATCGAGAGGCTAGATTGAGCATCCTCCCCCCGACAGCTAGGGAAGAAGCGCCACTGAAATGGTGCCTACAGTGACACGCCCACTACTCCATCTATCTTGATGGCGACCCTTTGGCCATAACAAATCTAGGCGTCGATTCCTGGAATCTACCAGAGGGGCTTCACTAGGGGAGAAATATCGTACCACGTATGTTAATATTGGGGGATATATATTGAGGAAAAAATTACATAATAAATTGGGCATATAATAGGTGGTAAATGACTTTTATATTAGTAGATATAAAATATGGAGCTCAAAGTTGATGAAAGAATATAAAGGGGTATAAAGGATGTTAATGAAAAATTGGATACCTACAATATCTAGTGAAAGTAGTGGAATTTTAAATTGGGAAGGTGTATTGAATATATTGGTAGGGGGTTAAATAATGTGATTTTTAGAGGTATTTTATAATATGTATTCCAATCAAGGGTATTGTTTAGTATACCACAAATGCACGTGATATGTCAGAGGTTCATTGAGTGAAACCTTCATGGAATCGAGACCTTATCCAGCAAGTCCAAAAGGACAACGACAAGAATGATTAGAGAAACACATTGCATAGGCCACGCTACCGATAATCCTTTGGCCACAACTAGGTAGGGATGGATTTTGGGAATCAACCATGACCCTTCCATATATATATATATATATATATATATATATATATATATATATATATTATAATTTTTTATTATTTTAATTTTAAATGTATTTTTGTTTGTTAAATTTTTTAATCATGTTTTTCTTTCTCATATTAAAATATGTTTTTTGATTTTTTGTTTTGTTTTTTCTTACCAGGTTTTTTTAGTTAGAAAAGTTTTTTTTTTATTTAATTTTAAAATTTTTAATTTTTTTGAATTTGTTTTTGTTTTTTTTTTTTAATTTTTTAATGTTTGATTTTCATTTATTTATTTTCCTCGTTTTCAATTCTTTAAATTGCTTTTATTTATTATTATTTTTTTTAACCTATTATTATAATTTTTATTTTTAATTATTTGGTTTTAATTTTATTTTTTTAATGCTTGTTTTGTTATGTTTTTTTTTTTGCTAATGGGACTTTGTCCATTATCAATTAGCAACCCGTTCCCATTATGTATTAAGTTGATAGTTGATATTTAAATTTTAGTTATAATGAATCCAATTTGCACCCACTGTGTGTAAATTTGATGGTTCATTTTTAAGTTTTCATTGCAATGGGTCAAGTCCCCATAATTTTTAAATTTTTCATTGCAATGTGCTAAATTTTTATAGGCTAAGATTTTTAAAGAGTTGTACTTTTAGCATTTAAAAAAATCCTCTTAGCCTAATGACTATTTATTTAGGTGCTCATTTTAAAGATACTTTTTAGTCAAGATGTTTGGTCTATAATGTCATGATGGAAATATATTGAAAATTTGAGTTATTTTTATACTCATGATATTTAGTTTTAATTACATGGTTTAAAACTATCAAAATTTTAAGGTACCTGGAATATGATGCTTCAACGAAATCACGAGAAGCTTTCAACATGATATTGTTAATAGTAAAAATCTACTATAAGAATTTTCAGATTCGTGATATTTTATCTTTAACAATATCATTAAAAAATATTGAGATTTTAATGTTTTTAAGAGTTTTGATACTTGATTTTTAATAATATTGTAATTTTAACGTTTTTCGGAGTCATGATATTTCATTTTTAATGTCATTGATAAAAAATGGTTGAATTTTATCAAAACAAAAAACAAAAAAAATTGATCCAACATTAACACTTTTGAATCCAACATCAACACTTATCAACGCTTTACATTTTTAGGATGTTTTTTCATGTTTTTTTGCTTAAAACAATTGGCTTTTACTACGTTTTATAAAAACGACGTTTAAATTTTACCCAAAATAAAGTGTTAATGATCATCAACACTTTGTTTTTCAGGGTGTTGTTGATGGTTTTTTTTAAATAATAGTGGTTTTTGGGCTAGATTTCTCATATTGAAGTTATGGTTCTTGTTAGCCTTGTAACTTTGTTTCGATTTATCATGAACCAAGAGGGATCAAAAATTGAGAAAATAATTTCATCTTTAGGGATTTCTTTTTTCTCAATTGATGATAAATCCATGCTAAGATAGGTATACATTGTTTCATGATGTATTTATAATCATTTTTTTTAATGAATTTTCAATCATATATTTTCTAATAATACCCTTTCCATAGAAACATATGTTTTCTCTTCCTCACATATTTCACCTGTCTTTCTATTATTAATTATATTCTTTTTTACACCAATAGACATGTCTATTTTGGAATGAGGTTTTCAAAATTTTAGTTTAACTATTAATAATTATTCGGTGGATGGTAGATATTTGGCCTTCATAAGTTATTCTGGAATATGTATAGTAGTATACACAAATAAAAACTAGTTATGCCTGTTATGCCTTTTTTTCCCTCTTAATTATTTTCATTAATTAAAAATAATATCATATCTTGATATAAATTATAAAGTGAGATATGATTTTATGATTTTGTGCTATTGATAAGCCATAGTATTGGCCCATAGTGTTATAAGAAATTTTATTTACTCTGTTAAGATGTACATGGTGAAGAACCTTGTCTCATGTTCTTGAAAATGTGTATATGTTTAACTTATATATTAATTTCTTTATTTATTAATAATTTATTTACCTCAATGATTTTTTTTAATCGTAACAGCTTGAGATGTATCATGTAGCAAGTGTTTTGATGTTTATTATGAATTGATGTCTATCAAGGTTTACAAACCTTTTAATTTATATGGTTAAGCTATTTTATGAACTTTCAATCCAACTTGATATGCCAGTTGGCATTCCTATTTTGGAATAGAGCTTTAAGAATTTTAATTATGTGAATAGGCTTGTCTATTTTGGAATAAGGTTTCTACAATTTTAATTTAGTTATCAATAATTATTAGTTAGATGGTAGGGATTTAACCACTTGTAGTCATCTCAAAAGCAATTATTAATTTTATTGATTAAAAAAAATGTCATATTAAGGAGTGACATATGAAATGAATTGTGGTTTTTTAAGCATGTAATATTGATAAGGCATGGAATTGGTCCATGGTATTGTTACAAAGCCTATTGATAGATTAAGAATCTCGATGGTTAAGTGGGAGTGGACCTCCTAGCAAAAAATCATTGCATGATTTTGGACAAAATTGACCAGAAAAAAATGTTCATAAAAGGGTAATTTAACTCATATATTGTTTTTTGTTATTAGCTATTTACTAGCTCTTTAATTTTTATGGATGACTATTTTAATAATTATCAAGAATTACTTAAATGGTTGGGCTACTTCAATTAGCGATAATTATTAGGTGGAGTTATTAGGTGAATGGTAGGGATTTTACATTCAAAGAATATACTAGAAAAATCTTAATAGTAGTCACAAATCAAAGATTGAAATTTATGTCCAAAGTAGTTATGCCTTAGCTCCCTTTTTAATTAAATTGATTAATTGTCAAAAAATGTCATATGAATTGAATTAAGCTTTTTTGGGTATGTGGTATTGATAAGGCATAGTATTGTAACAAGGCTTATTTACACAGTGAGAATCTCTATGATAAAGGGGAGATGAATATCTATCATTAATTCCTTGTCTTATTCTGGTGTTACTCTTGGACATGACCATGATGTAGCCTCGTCATTGCCGAACTTACAAGAAAACCTATATTGATGGTTATTTTGTTTTCTTAATTGTGGTTCATGGTCACTGAGTGGGCACTACATCAATAGTAATAATGGTGTTACTTTTGGACATGACCATGATGTAGCCTCATCATTGCCGAACTTACAAAAAAAACTATATTGATGGTTATTTTGTTTTCTTAATTGTGGTTCATGGTCACTGAGTGGCCACTACATCAACAGTAATAATACGAGCGGATCCACCTGAAGAGATCTTTATTTTCTTTGTTCAATTGTGATTCATAGTCACTGAATGACTGCTACATCCACTCGTAATAATGCTAGAGGTTAATATATAATCTTTATATATTAATTATTTTAATAATAATATTTGGAACAAATTCATATGGTGGTGTAACTGTAGATGGTTCAAAAGTCATTGTACGGTGTAAATCGATATAAAGTCCCCGTCGATGGATATATGTGTGCAAATTCGTATGGTGGTGTAACTCCGTGTATATATGTGTGCAAATTCGTATGGTGGTGTAACCCCGTGTAGATGGATCAAAAGTCATTGTTAGTGTAAATGGATATAAAGGATGGATAGAAAGTCATCGTTATAATATTTGGAACAAATTCATATGGTGGTGTAACTGTAGATGGTTCAAAAGTCATTGTACGGTGTAAATCGATATAAATTCCACGTCGATGGATATATGTGTGCAAATTCGTATGGTGGTGTAACTCCGTGTATATATGTGTGCAAATTCGTATGGTGGTGTAACTCCGTGTAGATGGATCAAAAGTCATTGTTAGGTGTAAATGGATATAAAGGATGGATAGAAAGTCATCGTTATCTGTAAATGCCTAAAATCATCGTCTTGATGTTTTAAAAGCTTGAGGCTTTTATAAAGTTTGCGTTTGGCTTAGGTAATTCTACCGTGGGTGCCTGGCTGAACAAAAGAATGACGACAGAGTTGGGAATTCAGCAGTGGCAAGATTTAGAGAACTCAGAGTTTTATGTTAAACTCATCGCTGCTCTTCTTTTGGTGGTATTGTTAGCAGCATGGAGGTTCTTGTCGAGGGGAACAAATAGCAGCCTGCCACCGGGACCTTTCCCGTTGCCCATTATCGGCAACCTTCACATGCTGGGAAAGCTTCCTCACCGAGCGCTGGCTGCTCTCTCTGTGGAACATGGCCCACTCATGTCTCTGCGCCTAGGCTCCGCCCTCACCTTAGTCGTCTCCTCTGCAGAGATGGCCAGGGAGTTTCTCAAGACCCATGATCTGCTTTTCTTAGACAAAAGTCCGTCGGCAGCTGCTAAACATTTGTCATTTAATTGCGCGGACATCGTCTTTTCTCCACATGGGGCTTACTGGACGCAAATGCGTAAGCTCTGCGCTTTGGAGTTGTTGAGCTCCAGGCGCTTAGATTACTTCCGCTCTATTAGAGAAGACGAAGTCACTGCTATGATTCGTTCTATTATTAATTCAGATGCCCACAAAGGCTCTTGTCCTTTAAACATCAACCAAACTACGTCATCCCTTGCAACGGCTATACTTTGCAGGATGGCCTTCAGTAAAAGATATTCTGACCAAGAATCAAGAGCTTTCAGTTCATTGGTCAAGGAAAGTTTACTGTTACTCGGCTCATTTAATATTGGAGAATACATACCTTCCTTGAACTGGATGGATTTGCAAGGTCTCAACCGCCGGCTGAAGAAGCTACATTCGACACAAGACCACTTGTTAGAGAAAGTAATAGAAGAACATGTTGCGCAGAACGGAGCCAACAACACGCATGATCTTGTGGATGCCTTACTAGCAGCCTCTGCGGATAAAGATAGCGAGTTCCAAATTTCACGAGATGGTATAAAAGGAGTCCTCTTTGTAAGTTAAAATTGACCCATATGGATGAATATTATAAGAATTTAGATGTAGATATCTTTTATATGAACATTATATTATGATGATGAATCGGTAACGGTCAGGCTCAATGTTAAGCCTAAGCTAAAACTTAGGATCAAACCTCATAGCTAATCTAGCTAATCATCATATTGTTAGCATGACAGAATATGTTGCTTGGTGCATTGGACACATTGAACCTAATCTAAAAAAAACTTAGGATCAAACCTCATAGCTAATCATCATATTGTTATCATCATATTGTTGGCATGACAGGATATGTTGCTTGGTGCATTGGACACGACGCCTACAATGATAGAGTGGGCAATGTCAGAAGCGTTAAGAAACCCGGCAGTGATGAAGAAGCTTCAGGACGAGCTGGAGCGCGTCGTTGGATTGGAGCGCATGGTAGGCGAGTCTGATCTACCTCAACTCGTTTATTTACAGGCCATGGTAAAAGAAACGCTTCGACTCCACCCAGCAGGGCCTTTTTTGAACCGCCGCTTAACTGCTAAATCCTGCAATGTAATGGGCTATGATATCCCCCATAATACTTGCGTTATCTTTAATCTTTGGGCGATTGGGAGGAACCCAAATACGTGGGAAGACGCCGAATGCTTCAAACCTGAAAGATTCACTGAAAGAGTTGGCTCGGAGATAGATGCAAATGGAGATCAAAACTTTGGGTGGCTTCCCTTCGGAGCAGGCAGGAGAAGATGCCCTGGACAGCAATTGGCAACGCTTCTTGTAGAGCTTGGGGTGGCTCAACTCCTTCACTGCTTCAACTGGAGGATTCCTTTGGATGACATGAATGGGGCAAATCAAGAACTGGATATGACTGAAAGATTTAATGGACTCACGTTGCCCAAGGTTCATGAACTCAGGGCTATTCCAACACCACGGCTTAATGCATTGCCGACCTCAAATAGGACTTCATTTCAGTAATATCATATGCGGAAAGAGAAGGGTTTAGGTGCAGAAACGGTCCACAAATAATGGCGTAAGAAGCGTGGGTAGTAGGAAATAAATATATATGTATAGTGCAAATATCTATGAAGTGCGCTGTAAAAATCTATTATGGTTGTTTTAAAGACCTTTAATTTGTTTTTGTCTAAGTAAATCACATTATAATACGGCCTTTCAGTTTTCTCGAGTCACATTATTTCTAAGTTGGCTTCCCCTTGGATTTTAATTCTAATAATTAAATAATTTACAGTTAAAAAATATATTATTATTAGTTAAAAATTTAGTTTCAATTTGTATAGCTAAAAAATTAATTAATCTTGGCAAGTTTAATCTATACCCTAATAAAAAAATAAATCATGTTTCTCAACCACCAAAGTTTACTAATTATAACATTATTTTTTTTTTGTTAGTGATTACTTATATATAGTATTTGGTTGGAAAATATTTCTCAAAACAATTACATTGAAACTATCATCACAATTAAAACAAATGAAAATCAAATACTTTAATAAAAGGGATCGAATTTTTTTCTCAAATCAATTAGATTTAACCTATCATTACAATAAAACAAACGAAAATCACATACTCTAATCAAAGATTAATCGGGTTAAAGAATCATAATCACTATGCTACGAGACAATTTTAAAAAAATACAATTAAATATCTGATAAAAGATTAATGCGTCAAAGAATCATAATCACTATGCTACGAGACAATTTTAAAAAAATACAATTAAATATCTGATAAAAGATTAATGCGTCAAAGAATCATAATCACTATGCTACGAGACAATTTTAAAAAAATACAATTAAATATCTGATAAAAGATTAATGCGTCAATCTTTTATTATATAACAATTACTTTCATAAAGTTATTAATTTTATAATTCTTAAATTAATATATTTTATCATAAAAACATCGACAAACTTAAAACATATTTCTACTTAGCAAATGTATGAAGCTGTTTAAACTATTTCTTCCAACAAATATAACTCCAAAAAGAAAGGATTTCCATTCACGACGACACGGATTATCTGTGTTCTGCATTTTTTAATGTCACTCTAAAGGAATATAAGGATTTCTCGCATATGAGCACATAGATCAGGTTTATTTAAAGATATGAGAATATGGAGTGATTTTAGAATATGGAGTGATTTTATATATGATTAGGAAAGTTATATAAATTAAATTATTAATATATTTAAAATATATTAGATTTGAGATTTTTTTGTAAATTTATAAGTAAAAATGTTTTTTGGATTAATTATATTTTCTAGGTTTAAAATATAATTAACTAAATTAAACTTTTCTTAAACATAAAAATTTAAATAATTAAATATCTTAAAAAATAATTTTATAATTAATAATTTAATTAAAAAAAAAAAATATTCTTAAGTAATTAATTAATTTTAGTTTTTGATTTCATTTTCTTATCCATTAATTCTTGTTGGGCTCACATCAGTCACCTAAGTAGAGGGAGAAATAAATCATACTTCGTATCACCAAAATTTACAAGTCATATTTTTTAGTTATTTATTATTTAAAAAAATTAGAATGTACATATAAATATAAATTCCCTGGTTGGAAAATATTTCTCAAATCAATTAGATTTAAGCTATCATCACAATTAAAACCAATGGAAATCAACCAATGGAAATCAAAAGGTTAATAAGGTAAAAGAATTAAAATCACTATCCTATAATAACATATAATTTAATAAAATACAATTAAATATTTGAATTATATTTATACAG
>APFE031644787.1:0-10250 GCA_000404065.3 Pinus taeda
ACACAACAGTGGCACTTGAACTGGCACATTCTCATGGCATCCTTCTTTGGCTTCTGTAGCAAATATGGAACATTGCAGCATGCAAAGAATGACATATTTGGCATGTAAAAATGTCAATCATGAAAGATGAGTAACCTGCTGCAGGAGGAGGCTAACACTTACCTTCAAAAATTTGTTGACCTAGCTACCCTTACTGTTGTTGCCTCTCAAATTTTTGCACAGTCTTCACTCACTGTAAATACCCCTTCCTTTACCACAACTTCATGAATTGTATCTACCACAATCCAAACACCTAAACCACTTATTAATCAACCATCTTCATCATCATCTAGTTCACCTCCATCAATTTCAAGCCCTTCTTCAACCACCACAACTTTACCCCTAATCAAACCAGAATTACAGCAATGGCAAAACAATATGACCCTCTTGTTCTGCCTACCCAACTCCATCCCATTTCTACATATTATCAAAGTAAGATTTTCCTGTTTGATGCTACTGGTCATTACACTGCCCAACAACTGTTGGGTGTGGAGCCTGATTATCTTTTGTATTCAAAGGTTTTAGCTGGATGTATACCCTTGGAATATTATACACTCTTCCACAAGGGGGGGGGGTGTGGGTGGGCTAATCCCCCCTGGCTGGGGGGTCTGGAGGCCAGCGGTCCCCTGGCAGGGGTTTGGGGGTAGTGCCCCCGAAGCTAAAAACAGATGTAAAATTGCCTTGTAAAAGTATAGTAATTTCTAGTCAATCTGGGTTGTTCATTAGGTGGATGATCTGACAGTAGAAGTTATGTTTAATTTAGGGTTTTTTTTCCTAGAAGGCAAACCCTCACTATATATGAGGGAATTGTATTGCGCCTATGTAGATCTGTATTCTGAGTGAGGAAGAGAGAGGAGATTGAGAGCGAAGAGGGAATTACAACGGATCTGTTGTAGGTTGTATCTCTTTAGTTTGCTGGATAATATAAAAGGAAGGACTAATTGTTTCTCCGTGGACGTAGCCCAAACTGGGTGAACCATGTATATCTGTGTCTGTCTTGTTTTATGCATTTTCTGTGTTTATATTTTTGCAATATTTTATGTGTTCCATTTCTCTGTAATATATAATTTTCTAACAACAACATGTAAACAAGATGTCTGACTTTTTTGAATTGCATGAAATAGATGAAGCATATGTCTAAATGAGATTGTTTACCAAAACTTTAACTGGGGATCTCAAGAAGTGGTTCAAAGCCTTTCCTACCAACCATATTTCATACTTAGCTAATTTTCAAAGGTTATCCGTTGATAGATGGGAAAAAAAGAAAAACCCATTGCAAATACTTTCTGAATATGACAATATTATAAGAGCTCCCAATGAGTCAGTCCAGGACTATTGCACTAGGTTTAATAATATCTATAATGCAATTCCAGCCAACATTAAACCTCGACCTGACCTAGCATTAATTAATTCCCTTGATGGTTTTGATGCTAGCATGTCATACCATTTAAGGGAAAGAAACCCTGAAACACTTGAAGAAATGCAGAGCAATTTTATCAGTGTAGAGGCCAATTTGTTAGCTAAGAAAGCACAAATGAGGAATGAAAATCAAGCTGTATTTAAAGATGAAGCTTCAACTTTAGATGGAAAAGTAGATGTTTTAGCTAAGAGTTTAGAAAGAATCATGGATATGTTAGAAAACATGGAGAGGAAAAAATCAATGGAAGAATCAACAACAATAATCCCCAATAAGAAACCCAAATTTTGGGAAGAACCCTAATCCTACAAAAAATGCTACACCAGACCAACAGATTAGGCCCCCCTTCCAAGAAAATTATGTTCAGGATTCACAGAACCAAGAAGCAGAGGATGATACCCAGATTAATTTACTGGAAACCACAGAAGAAGACATTATTTTTCTTACTCAAGGAGAGCAGGAGTTGTATATGCTTCAGCAGTTGCAATTAGAATATGGTGAATATTTTGATTTTAAACAGGGATATGAGTCAACTATATATGAGGTACATAAAAAATATAGCTTTAGAAGTAATAAGAATAATGAGACTCTCACAAAAATGTCCATCCAAACCCAGACTAAGATAATAAGAGAAGCTCCAGTTAACAAAGTGTTGCAAATTCTCCCTAGGGGAACATAGGAAACTTCAACCCCTAGGATTGTAGATATAACCTCCACTGAAACCCAAACAGAGACAATTACTGAAAACAATCACAATAAAAGAAATCAAGCAAGATAGTAGAAAAACAAACTGAAATGCCTACCACTGAGAAACAGAATAAAGACACTCAAACTGCACACATTAAGGAAGATCTGAATCAAACAAACAAACCTCAACTCCCTTTCAAAATTAAAAATGAAATAGCTAAATTAAAGATATAAGTTCCTTTGTCTGAACTAGTAAAGAATCAATCTTATAGGTCACAAATAACTGAGACATTGAACATAGGATAGGGAGAGTATTCTGTTAATTTGAATGATGACCGACCTGAATTATTATTTGGCCCTGAGGCCAATGGTATTCATCAGCAAGGGGGAGTTCCTCCTACATCAACCTAAACATCCACGATAAAATTTAGCATAACACTATGTTGGACTCAAGGACATCCCACAATCTGATGCCAAAGGAAATAATGGAAAAATTAAACCTAGACATTACCAGGCCTTATAAGGATTTGTTTTCTTTTGACTCTAGCCAGGTTAAATGGCTTGGTCCAATCAAGGACTTATGTGTGACTCTTGTCCAGTGCCCTGCAAAGATCATTCTAACAGAAATTTTAGTTGCAGAC
This sequence comes from Pinus taeda, assembly GCA_000404065.3. Taxonomy (NCBI): domain Eukaryota; kingdom Viridiplantae; phylum Streptophyta; class Pinopsida; order Pinales; family Pinaceae; genus Pinus; species Pinus taeda. The sequence goes on from APFE031644787.1 coordinate 2,785, forward strand.
ATCCCACCAACATATGGAATGCTACTATCTCGCTCATGGGGAGCAAAACTACAAGGATCTTTGCAGTTGGATATGTCTTATGCCACTATATCCATTTTTGGCCAACCAATAAAATTACATAGGGAGACATTGATGAAGTACATGGTCAGTAGTGAGGAAAAGCCACAAAACTTTCCCATATACTCCATGCATTCAAATATGGAGTCTCTCATCTTATACAATGTAGAAAATGATAAAAATGAAATCACATCTAAAGACCTTAAGTACAGAACAACTGACAGTGAGAACATATTCCATGAGTCACTTTGGAATTTAGAATTTGACGGGTCTGTCAATAGGTTAGGCGTTGGTGCAGGAGTGTGGATCCATAATATGGAGAATAATCATGCTGAGGGACATGCTTTCAAATTGAACTTCAAATGTACCAATAACATGGCCACATATGAAGCCCTGATTATGGGGTTACAATTGGTTAGAAAATTGGGAGCCAAAAGAGTTTCCATCATGGTAGACTCAAAGTTGATTATTAAACAGATTAGTGGTGAATACTTTGTCAACAACCCTAGGCTTGGCCCATATAGGGATAATGTCTTAGACTTGATAAAGGACGTCTTGGAATCCAACTCTGTTGCCATTCCCATAAAACAAAACATGCAAGCCCACAACATGGCTACCTTTGGAGAGTTGTCCCCAAATTTTGTGGTCACTTCGCAGCCGGTAGGTACAGGTATAATTTCATTGAAAGAATTGTTTTCCATTTGACATTAATTTTAGTTTTACTTGTGCTGCTACATATGGTATCAGAGCTGGTTTAATCGTTAGGGCCTATGGGCATCCGGAATTATACTTGTTGGAAATTTTAACCTGACTTGTTTTAAAGTACAGGTTGATTACTTCCAAGTGTTTGTGGTTCCACCAGTCCCCGTGGTTTCACCATCTGGCATTCCAAAGTAGACTATTTTAAGTTAAATAAGTAGATTGTTTTCTCATTTTAAATCTTATTTGCATTTTGTCTCTTTCCGGTTAATACTTTTTAAGTTCTATGCTTGACTCGCGGTTTTTTTTTGTACAGTCACCAATTGCATAACTCTCTGCTGGTTTATTTCCTTCTTTTTATATATATAAAAAGAGAATTTAGCAGTACTCAATGACCACGAAATCATATATGACCAGATTTTGGCTATTTCAGTGCTCAAACGTTGATTCAGCTTACTAGGTCTGGAAATGTTTGTTTAGGGTAATTTGTGGCACAAATGAGTGGGGATTCAAAAGTTTGGTGAGGTAAAATGCATTAGAGAATTAGAAACATTGTAGCCTTGTATATTTGACTTTCCATGCTATGTTGTGTTTGAGTTTTTTTATTCGTTTTCTGAGCAGTGCAGGAATTGAATTAAAGGGTTTGGTCTCGTAACTTCCTATATGCCAAGTAGGGTTTCTGCCCATTTGCTTCAAAATCTGACTTTCTATACCAATTAAATGTAGATAGTAAATAGTTTTGTGCATTAATGTTGTATACATTTTGGGTTTCTGTATGCCTGTTTATGCGCAAATTTTATGAAAAGTGCGTATGTAGTGCATTGAATATATTTAAAATTCAAGCTTCCGAATGTTGTAAATGCCCTGTTTCTTGCATAGGGATAATACTCTGGTTTTTATGGATTGATGGACGTACAAGTCTAGGCGATGTGAGTCTGGGTGATTTTTGGCAAAATAAGGGACGCTGACTATAGCATTTGGTAAAAGAAAAAGAGTGTTTCCAAGAACTTCATTGTAATGCGCAGTTTCTTGCACAGGGATGATGCTCCGGTTTTTACGAAGTGATAGACTATTAAACATGTTCTCTGTACTGTGATGACATGACGAACTGGATGTTGCTTTTCTTGCTTCGGATTTTTCAAATATGTTTTGATTTTATATGGAATCTGGTGCAATTGGGGCATTTGTCTAAATTGTTTGATATAATATGAAATATTGTGTGCAATTGGAATTGTCATATTTTATATGAAATCTTACGAGCGGTAGGTACAGTGGTTGGAGCTTTGGTAGGAAGAGAATAACTTCGCTTGCTGGTTTTTTTGGAAATAGGTTGAAATTTTTGCAGCTTGTGGTGAGTCAGAACTGAAATATTTGAGGTGGGCTATTAGCTATTTTTTTTTTTTATTGTGTAAATGAGGAATGGTAATTTTAGACTTTTGACCTACTAACAAGAGTTCTCAATTTTGCATCTTGTGGTGATTGAAGTGAAGCGATATGATAAGATTTCTAGCATGCAAGTAGTTGTTGTTATCGTTTCACTCTTCTTGGCTTGTTGATGTGGGGTTTTCTCTGGTTTTCTCTCCCCCTTTTGGCTTAATGATGCATCCTTTGCTGATGAGAGTCATATACTCTCAAAAGTGGATGTGGTGATTAATTTTTTTGGCTAGCAGTGAAGTTGATTAAATATTTTCTGGGTTAGTTGAGGCTCCCCATGCTCATAAGGGCTTTATACTATCAAAAGTTAATGTTAATATTTTTCATTATTAAAGGTAAATTCTTTGTGGCTGCACTAAAAGGGCTTTATCGGATTTGTGATACACTATTTCTTTATCGGATTCCATCTCATGCATTTCACATATCCTGAAATCATGGTATTCCATGAGGAGACATCTTGTTTGGGCATTTTCTCAAACACTTGCCGCGCATTTGCCAAATTGCAGTGCCGGATATACATGTCTATAAGACGATTGTCCTGAAAAAACACCCATCATCTCCTTCCATTTCGCACTGTCTCTGCAATTCTTGGCACGTTGTTTTTCTGCTGTTAAACCGTTTATGAAATGAATATCTACCATGGCTGAAGTTGTAGTATGAACTTTGGCAGTTTGAGATCGAGTGAATAGAATCAAAAATTGTTTTTTTTTTATGGCTTTGATATATTAAATGGTTAGAAGGGGTGAAAAAAAATGCTGATCTGCTGAAGATAAAAGATATGCTTTGCTGAAAGGCATGCGTCATTCTCATCATGTTAATTTGCATTTACATTTTTCATTTCTTATGATATGTTCCTCATCACAATTACATTTAGATGTGTCCTCAGTGTCAACCTTTTACTTCTAGTGAGGAGATAGACTAATAAAGGCCCGTTCACCAGGTGCTCTGCTCCCCTTAAAATTTGTTTATTTCTAGTTTTTCAGACTTTCATTTACCCTTTGAATTTGTTTATTTTGAGTTTTGCAAATCAATGAAGGATTAGAAACTTAGATTTTCAGTCTTTCATTTGCCCTTTGAATTTGTTTATTTTGAGTTTTGCAAATCAATGAAGAATGTTAAAAGGGTTATGGTTAGAAACTTAGATGGTTAAGTGAGGATGGTAATTTCCCCTCATCATGATTCAACTTTACAAATTCCTCAGACGTGTTTTGCCCTTCATGGGCCATCTCATTGGTGCAAGAATGTGGTTCCTTAGCTGAAGTGATCTTCCTGAAGTGTTGTAATCTGGCTACGCTTCATTATTGTAATTTTCACAGTATGGGAAAGGGCATGCTTCCTGTGTTTGGATAAGAGGAAACATCTTGTAAAAACTTTAACAAGGGCTTATAGTAGGGATAAGCAAGTATTCATCTCTCTCGTTTCTCAGAGAATTGACCCCCTTGCATCAAATGAGGTTATTCATATATAAAAGTACACCATGCACAAATATGGTGTTAAATGACTGCAGGAAACAGAGCAGATGCAATTTGTCATGAACGTGTTGTATTGCAATATTAGGTAGTTAATAGAGGCATTGTTAGGATGCGTAGTTAAAAAAGATACCATCTTATGGTTTTGGGCCTTGGCTATTGAGTTAGGTGCCTAATAAATCTTACCTGTAGTCTTTGTACGTTTATCATTATGCACATCACCTGGAAATAAGACATCTAGAAATAAGAGATTAAAGCTTTTTTTTCTTTTGTTATTTTATTACGTTCTTTGTTTCAGCGTTCTACGTAAGGGCCTAGCATCCAGCACATATATTTTGACCCACCTTTCTAGAATTTTATCATCCTTTTAAGATATTAGATGTTTGTTACAAAGTTCCATCAAAAGCTTCAACAAATACGAGGGTCTATTTTAAGGGTTCTATTTTTATGTTGTTGATTTTGTAAGCAATTTGGGTTAATGTCTTGGAATAGGTTGGAAAACAGTTTGTTTATATGCTGGTCTTTCTGACCATATTTATCTCATGATCACTACTGTACCTTCATTTGTTCTCCTTCATTGCCATTCAGTATCTTGCACCAAATTTTTGATACAGGGATATAGTTCGAAGGTACAGTCCTGGATAGAGCTTCATTTCCTAGCCACGTCAAAAGGCAACTTATGCATGCCCTTTTTAATGAGAGACACACCTTCTATTATTTAAGGACAAACATCAGGTTACCTGATTGCCAATTCACTACTATTTAGTATATTTCTTTATTGACACAATACTTGAATAAAATATGTTAGAAACATCAACTCTTTTATGGTTAATAATAAATATATGGTATAGATAAACACCTTTATGGTCAATATAGAGTTCTCTCAGGCTCTTAGAAGCATATTGCATCAAGGATATGTACACAGAAATTCCCTTTTCAAGAGATCACTCTGATAGATAAGATTAAGTGTGTGCCATCATCTTAAGATATAATTGAACGCTGTCTATTAATGCAAAATGAGACTATCTCTGTTGCTCATATGATATGCATTAACTGTTTATTAATGGGGTTCCCGTGCATATATGTAGCCCAAAATTGAGTAGAATTACATGGCAGCGATGAGATCCTCTTGGCTCTTCCCAGTCATTCTTGTATGGTGCAAATGTGCTTGCATGGTGGGTCTTAGAACAGTTGCTTCCACCTTGATCTGTTTTTTCGTGGATATCTGGTAATTTTTGGCTGAACAAAGATTGGTGTGTGATTTTCCTAGGGATGAGAACAAGATTGTGGCTTAGTTACCAAATTCAGCCAACTAAGGACATAAAATTTGAAATATGATTCAGTTTGTCAAATTATTATGTGCAATTTGGTTTTCTTTGCATTTGTGAAAAGATTTGGAGGCAAGAAAAATGATGATATAAATTCAGTAATCATCCATTTAATTTGATATATGCTGTTTCAAATCTACATATGATTTAATCTGTTAATAATCCAGTTTTGGGGTGGGTTACTGCCTCCTTGAATCATTAAACATACAATCTTAGGCCGCTTTGAATCATTAAAGGTTTAAACATGACATCTTAGGCACATACAGTTGGTTTAATGTCTTCTTGAATTTCGAGTTGCTCTCTGCAATCAGTTACATTGCCTATGAAGAAGGGGCAGAGGAATTCTCAAGGAGGGTTTTGCAAGATTTGTGAAGGGGAGTCGGATTGGAAGCCATTTTGATCTGTATATGTCAGCCTTGACGGAGTTGAGAAAGAGGATAAGGCTGCTAATTTTGACAAAGTTCAGATTTTTAAGTTATAGTTAGATGTATGGTGCTGACTTTTTTTTCAATATTGGATTTTTTTCGTTTCATTTTTTTTTTTTTTCATATCGTACCAAATTCCAATTTGAATTTGAACTGGAAATTATGGATAACCATAGAAAAACTTGAAACTGTGCATCAAAGTCTACAATATTTAGCCACGAGTCATTTCCACTCATTCTCACTCAGTCAGAACTTGCAGCTTCAATCTCTAATTTTTCTGGGCACTTGAAAATGAATAAGGACAAGCTTGCATGTTAAATAACATGATGCCTCTAAACATCTTTGATCCACCACTTTCTTTTAAAGTGCCTCTTCCTATAACCTACAGATCAAGCTAGATGAATGAGCAAGTGGGGTCTTAGTTGGGTATTTGTGACCATGGTGCTTGGTTGGCACTAACTGGTTGTGTTTCACAGTTTTGAGTTGAGTTGTCTTGGTGTATTCCCGAGGATGAAAACAAATGAGTAAGAATTTTTGCACTAGTCAAACATGGATACTAGTCAATTATCATAGGTATAATTCATAACATTTCTTGAACCTCTGAAGGCTTCATATATAGTGATCATTTTTATGTATCATTTTTATTCATTAACTGCAAATGTTAATTTTAGATTTGAATTTCTTTCTTGTTGTTTTGGTACTGCTACTTATTTCGAAGCTTCCTTTCTTTTGGAAGTGATATATTGTGTGGGGTGGCTATCTCAGTTTAGTTGATTATATTTGAAAATCACTTTAAATTTGTTATATTCTATCCCTTGAGTGTTGTTGTTCCAGGTAATTTGTGATACAATATCTAATGTTGTTGCTATTTAGCGTGTTTAATCTGCCATTGCCAGCATAGTAGCTGAATAACAATGAAAGCTGTTATTCCATCGTCCAAATAGTCTTTTACATACAATGGCTTTCTTTATATGGGCATAGAAAATAGGAGTGGCATGTTTTGTTTTGATATATCTTGTAGTTAATTTCTTAATCACTATTCATGTGTTATCCTCCACTCAAGGAAAGCCCAATGAGGCGGTGGACAAAGAAATTGGGCTGAGAAGAGCTTCATCATTATTGTTGAACATTAAGTGACATTATCATAATGGATACTTCTTGTATTAGTCATCATAGTCCTCGTACATGTCTTGATCATGGAAATTCCATTTATATTATTATTATTGACCCCAAAGCCTCATCTATGTGTTCAACTTGACCATTTCTATCTCATCTTGATTTTGAAACTACAATTCATTAACAGACTTGGCTATTTCTTGTCTATCTTCATGTAGGTTCATTGAGTCATTCTCATTAGTAGCTTTATAAATTACGTTGTATTCATGAACCAACATCTCATCCTGAACAAATCCTGTTGATAACACATCTGTTGGGTGAATCTTTCTGTAGATAGATGAATCTTTTTACAGTTAGTTATACCTCCACATCTATATTTTATTCCGCTATTGCGCTCAACATTTGATAATCCATTTACATCAATGGGGTACACTCATTTCATTATTGGTTAATTCTGCGGGTCTTCTACCGCATTGCTTTTTCAGATTTTGGACACCGGAGGTGCGACTGATCGAGCTATATACAAAGCTATATAACAAGTCTGTAAATTTGTAAGTGTATATCGCAAGATTGCAGGTGTCTGAATGTTTCAAATCACAATATGAGGATGATCAGTATGGACAGATTTCTCGACAAACTTACAATTTTCTATCTTAGGCAGGCAATTTTACGCCTAATTGTATTGTAATTTAAGGGATTTGAAATGGTGTTGCCTTCGCGGGTGCGCTTGCAGGCAGACCATATAATTAATAAAATGATTATTTTTATTGGGGAGGCATGACCTTCCCCGTCATCCGATCCGGTTCTGGGTCGGTTGGCAGTGTCTTTTCTTTTTGGTGTGAAATATTTTATGCTTGATTCATAAATTTTATGACTAAACATCAATACAAATTTTATACTGTGACATGAAATAGTAACTAAATGTGAGGAAAATGTCA
>APFE031644805.1:10437-44542 GCA_000404065.3 Pinus taeda
ATCTTCTTCCTTCAACTTGTAAACCCATTTATTCTGCAATGTTGTTTTACCTGCAGGCAACCTAACTAAGTCCCAAGTTTGGTTATGTGCTAAGGATTCCATCTCTTCTTTCATGGCTTGCTCCCACTTCTTCCTGATTTCTAACTGCACTGCTTCTTCATAACATTCTGGTTCACCAGAATCAGTCAAAAATATATAATATAATGAAGGAGACTATCATTCAGGGGGTCTACTTATCCTGGTAGATCTTCTAACACCACTTTCAGGTGTTTGAGGTGCTTGTTGCTGTTGTGGTTGTTGTTATAACTATTGATCATTATGATTTTCAGGCACCATCACTTTTCCTATGATATTGTCGTGCACTGTGTATTCTCTGTTTTCTTTTTCATGTTTCTTTTCCTGCAACTGATTCTTATACAAGACCTTTTCATTGAATATTACATCTCTGCTCCTAATGATTTTGTTATTTTCATAATCATATAAGCGATAACCAAAATCATTAACACCATATCCAATAAAGGTACATTTTTTTGATTTTGCCTCAACCTTTGTTTTATTTTCTTTGTTAATGTGGACAAAGGCTTCACTACCAAAATTTTTTAAAAATGAGTAGTTTACCTTTTTACCTATCCATGCCTCCTCTGGGATACCACCATCCAAGGAACTTGAAGGCCCTCTGTTTATTAGATAAACAACAATTTCTACAACATCTTCCCAAAATTGTAAAGGCAATCCTGCATGCAATCTCATGCACCTTGCACGCTCTGTGTTCCTGGAACTGTCTTCTCTCTACGAATTCCATTCTCTAAACAGTATCTATCAAACTCTTTGCTACAATATTCACCTCCATTATCTGATCTGAGACACTTCAACTTTTTCCCTGTCTCATTTTCAACCAAAGATTTCCATTTCTTGAAATTATCAAATACATCAGATTTATTTCAAATACAATAAATCCAGGTTTTTCTGGTTGCATCATTAATAAAAGTAACATAATAATGAGAGTCACCAAGAGATGATACCTGATCAGGTCCCCATACATTTGTATGCACAAGCTCTAATTTTCCACTCTTCTTTTCTTTCCCAACTCTAAGGAATCTGACTCTCTTCTATTTTCCATAAACACAATTCTCACAGAATTTTAAATCAACATGCTTCAAACCTGGAAACAAATTTCTTGAGCGAAGAATCTGCATCCGCTTCTCACTCATGTGCCCGAGCCTATAATGCCACAATGTCGTATCTTCTCCTGTAGAGGTTAAAGCATTAACATAATTAGAAATACCGTTGCATAAAGACAATGTACCAACCTTTCCTCCTTTCGCTATTACTTGGGATCCTTTAGTGACCTTCCAGGTTTTATCTGTGAAATTAGTTACACAACCTTCACCTCGCAACTGCCCTATTGAAATCATACTTTTATTCAGATATAGAACATGCCTTACCTCCTTCAATAGCCATTGATTTCCATTCTGTTGTTTTATGAAAAATGTACCCATTCCAGTGATTTTACAGGGTTTATCATCACCCAATCAAACCTGTCCAAAATCTCCTTGAACATAATCATGAAAATGTTTCTTATCAGGTGTGGCATGGAATGAGAACCCTAAATCTACTACTCAGGCATCAATAATATTTTCTATTGAAAGAATCAAAGCATCTTGCAACACATCACCTGTTACATTTGCTTCATGATTAATTTCTTACTGCGCGTCTCCTTCTTTTCCCTTCCGAGACTTGCAATATTTCTTAAGGTGTCCTTTCTTCCCACATTTCCAGCACACTATCCCTGACCTGGACTTGGATCTGCCCTTTCTTGACTTACTGCAATATCCTGGGCTCTTTCCTCTTTCCATTTTTCTTCCCCTAGCCTATGCATTCAAAGCATTACCTGATGTCTCACCGGAGTTTTTCTATCGCATTTCCTCACTAAGGATTACACTTACAACATCATCAAACTTCAAAGTACTAGATCTAGAGACAAAGTTACTAATGGCCATAACTAAGCCATTCCAACATTCTAGCAATGAGCATAGAAATAAAAGAGCCTTAACTTCATCATCAAAGTTTACCCCTACTGAACTTAACTGGCTTGTAACTGTATTAAAATCATTTAAATGGTCTGCAACAGATCCACTTTCTGACATCTTCATATTAAATAAACGCTTCATAAGAAATACCTTATTTGAGGCCAAGGGTTTTTCATATAGTTTGGCCAATGCTGACATTAAACCCTTTGTTGTCGTTTCCTTTGAAATATTAAATGCTACCGACACAGCTAGGCATAGCCGGATTGTTCCAAGTGCCTTTCTATCGAGAATATCCCATTCTGTGTCTGTCATACTCGTCGGCTTCTTTGTCTTTTCGCTCAATGGTAGGTACAGATCTCTCTGATATAGATAATCTTCCATCTGCATCTTCCACAACTGGTAGTTTTGACCGTTGAATTTTTCGACCCTAAACCTACCACCTTCTGCCATTTCTCCCACTCGAACCAGGGATCCTTCTCTCATGCGAGTTTATCAGCCAAATAGACCTTCGACTCTGATACTAGTTGTTTGGAAATTATATATTACAAAGAAATGGAACACATAAAATATTGCAGAAATATAAACACAGAAAACACATAAAACAAGAGAGTCACAGATATACGTGGTTCACCCAGTTTGGGCTACATCCACGGAGAAATAGGCAGTCCTTCTTTTATTATATTATCCAACAAACTGAATAGATACAACCTACAATAGATCCGTTGTAACTCCCTCTTCGCTCTCAATCTCCTCTCTCTTCGTCACTTAGAATACAGATCTACATAAACGCAATACAATTCCCTCATATATAGTGAGAGGTTACCTTCTAGGGAAAAAAACCCTAAATTAAACATAACTTCTACCATTAGATCATCTGCCTAATGAACAACCTAGATTGACTAGAAATTACTAGACTTTTACAAGGCAATTTTACATCTATTTTTAGCTTTGGGGGCGCTTCCCCCGAACTCCTGCATGGAGTGGTGTACAGCCCCCCTCGCATGGAGTGGTATACATCCGGTTGAAACCTTTTAATACATAAGATAATCAGGCTCCACACCCAACATATTTTACTATGCACATGATGGATATTCGGTTTTGTTTTCATATGGTGTTGTGTGCATGCTGGATATGCAATATTGTGTACATAGGGTATTATGTACATGTTATATATGTAATGCTATGTACATATGGTGTTGTGTGCATGCTGTACTTTTAATACTATGTACATATGATGTTTTTTATATGATTGTGCATGTGGTGTTGTGTACATGTTGCACATATGGTGTTGTGTGCAAGTGGTGCTATGTACATGTCGTGCATATGGCGTTGTGTACATGTGGTGTTGTGTACATGTCATGCATGTGGTGTTGGGTATGTCTGGCATTGTGTACACGTTCTGCAGGTGGTGTTGTGTACATGTGATGTTGTGCACATGTTGATGTACATGTGGCATTGTGCAGGTGGTGTGTGTACATGTGATGTTGTGCACACGTTGTGAAGGCGGTGCTTTGTATATGTGGTACTGTGTACATGTTGTACATATGGTACTAGTGTACATTTGGTATTATGTTCATGTCGTACATGTGTTGCGGGCATGCAGTACTATGTATGTGCATTGTGTAGTCATGGTATTGTGACATATGTATTCATTATGTTGTAATTTGTGTATGTATATGTATTGATTGGGGTTGTACATCAGGTATAGATCTATGTATTGTGTTGTACACTGGGTGTAAGTGTATGTATTATGTGGTGGTGTACACCGGGTGTAGGCGCATGCATTTTGTTGTGTTGTACATCAGGTGTAAGTGAATGTATTGCGTGGTGGTGTGCTAGATGTAGGTGTATGTAAGTGTTGTGTTGTACACTGGATGTAGGTGTATGTGTTGTATGTTAGTTGTAGGTGCATGTATTACATGGTGTTGTATGCCATGTGTGGTTGTATGCATGTGATGCACACACTATGTGTGTGTGCACATGGTTGAGGAAAAGACACTGGGTTTTTGTCAGGTGTGGCAACCGATTCGGTGTGCGTACATAATAAATATAAAGGAATAAGTAAGGATTGTGGAAAGATATGTACACTATCTTATTTTATTTTTATTATGCATGTGATCTATGATTCTAACTTATGATGCTTACATGTGATTTAAGATTATGGTTTATGATGATTTCATGCAATTCATGATTTTAATTTATGATGGTTGTGTTTTGAGCTAACTTGATGTGATATTTTTATACATGATGATTTGGTCAAAGATGTTAGTTTGACTTGTTGTGATAGGAAGTGAACATAATTTCAAGTATACCTTGTTGACGGGCCGCCAATGAGGTATGATTTGATTTGATTTGAATTTATTTTAAATCTAATGGAAGTTATGTGCTTGGTACAGGAAGCACGAAAATACCCGGTTGTGTGTTTGAAACTAACTACAAGAATTAGAAGCACCAGTGAAAGAAATTGGAACAAGCAACAATATGTTGATAAAGTACTCAGGAGCAGGGCCATTGTGAGACACTAGTACCCAATAGTGTCCATTGATTTCCATGAGCATGCTATGATTGGTATGATGGTTTTAAGGTAGGGATATGCCTTGGTTTTTTGTATATTCTAATGCAATGAAGCCTTTCCAAGGGATGGACTGCTCAGGATGGGGGTGCCAATGAAACTTGGAAGGTGTGTGACTGCACGAAAGGGGTGACTGGATTGCCCGAGGGACTGTGTAGCCTAGAAGGGAAGGTCGTGAATATGTTTTTTTGGTAATTAACATTTCCAGATGGAATCAAATGCACATTTGGAGTGTGCCTTGGAACAATGAGTCGGTAATTGTTCACTGAGAGGACAAGTGCAGGTTTATAGTGCTAGACATGGGATGCAGATTTGACTTTAGCAGTGGATTTTGGACTTCATGGGAAGGAGGTGAATCGTGGTATTACTTTGGGGGTGGAGGTGTGAGCCTCTGGATTCCCTTGTTGTGGATGCAAGCATCATATCCTTTTATTTGCTCGATGAGAAAATGTGCATGTGTATAAGTGTGTTATTGTAAATACTGTATTGAGCTAGATTTATAAAGCTCCATAGAGAGTATGGTTATTTTTTGTGTGAATAAAATGTGTATGTGTTTATATGTCGTTATTATTGTAAATTCCATAATGAGTTATGTTATAAAGCTCTAGTAAATGGTATGTTTGTCATGTTTTTGTAGATGGTCATTGTAAATACTGCAAAGAGCTATGTTATAAAGCTCCATGGATAGTACGTTTTTTTTAGCAGTTTGTTGGTTTATAGGTGTCATTGAACACCGAGGGCGGTGTTCCCCAAAGGGGGAGGGTTCTATAACAATACTGGTTAAAAAATCATGTAAAAATATATAAGGCCACGGTGTTGGGATGTATTCCAAGCTAAATGGTGGGAAAAACATCCTAGTGGGTGTTCATTTAGTTTATTATGGCTATGGAAATTGTCAAAGGTAGTGGAAAAGGCTTTGGAAAGGCAAGAGAGATTATTTGTCATTTAATTATGAAAATAATGGAAATTAGGAGAAAAGGAAGGTGAAAGGTCATAGGTTGCATGTGAGGAGGAAAATGAAGGAAAATAATGGAAACTAAAGAAAATAAAGGCCTCATTGATAAAAAAGGCTTCTGAGGATCAATGGATAGGATTGGTTAGTGTAAGCTTGGTGAGTTTAGTTTTGGAGCTTTCTCTCTAATATCTCTCTCTCTCACTTAGAATTTTTTTTGGAACACTCTTGGAGAGTGTGGCATACTTGGATTTTTGGAGAAAGAAGGCAAATAAAGAAGAGGAAAGCAAAAAAGGGCATTGGTATGAACACCTACAATAGATTTGGCTTCTAGGTACCGAGTTGCATGTATGTTTTCCTCACAAGTTTCGACATGCATGTGATTTCCTGGTTATGATCCGTCATTGGCATGGAGGATTTCCTAGATTAATAGTGGATTTTCCTAGCCTTTCCATTTCCTGGATGTTTCTGGGAAATCTAGTGTATTTTCTATCTAATAGTCCCACTAAGACAGGTAGCTATCTTAGAAACAAACAATCAAAGAAAATTTTGATTTCCTTTATGTATGATAGATAAGAGAGAAGCAAAGGGGACCAATCTAGATCTTCCGCTTGGCTCCTTGTTTGTTTCGTCTCTCCTTTGATAAAGCTTGCCACTCCTCTCCTACTTGTCCTGCTTTTAGAGAATACCTATAGAGGCAAAGTAACAAAACACTATCAAAGCATCTTGATCTATAATATCATAAACAATGCAGAATCAGAAAGACATTGACCATACAATTGCATTCAAAAATAACAAGATTCATAAACACTCGATTATATGGAGGAAAACTCAAATAACTTTACTAATAGTAGAAGAGAGGATTACAACCCAGCTGTCTGATCCAACATCATCCTCCCAGCATCAAAGCCCTCTTCACCTCATGAAAAGCAAGATCACCCAACAATACAATGTCTCTTCTCAAGGAGAAACCAACAACACTTCCTTACAAATTACAAAATTCTAGCCTCTAGATCTCTCAAATGAGGGATCCATATATAGATGTCTTGCAAGGGTGTGAGTCAGCTCTAGGTTTCTAATTAGTGTCATTCCATTGATAGTTCTTGGTTCCACTTGGAGATTTTTTTGATCTCTTACTCATCCCTGGGCAAATTCAGAGAGGCAAGTGTCATATGAGAAGTTTCTAGAAGATTCCTTAGGTATCTACTTAGAAAACTGTCTCTGCCATTTGTCTATTCTCGCTCATCGCACCCCACGGAAGGCTTTTTCAGTATGCATCACACCTGGCTAGTGTAGTAGCCAGTATGTATAACACCTTGACCATGGAGCAGTCAGTATGGTCCAGTTTTGGCCAGTTCTGAGTGGTTTTTCAGGTGGAACTTCTGGGAAATGATGTAATCAATTGACCATGATCCTTTACAGTATGAAACAACACTTTTAGGGGTTGAATAGCCCTTGGTTTATCAACATATATGATTGGGGTTGCAGTGCTCGAATATGTCTATAAAAGTTGGCCCCTAAAGCATGAGGTTGTAAATCTTCTCATGTAGGGTGAAATGCTTTATCATGAGGATGTGAGGTATTTGAACTGGAAGGTGACCTGTATAAAATACAATACAATATATCATCATCATATTATTTTCATGATCTAGCTAAGGTGGGCATTCCCATGCTCAACTTTATAAATTCATTTTCATGTACATAGGACAGATAATCGTCTACTGTTGCAGACTAGTGATTCTTGGTAGAGTCATCATCCCTTAGCTTGGATGATCATTTGTGCAGCTTCTATGTACATTTGATGTCTTTATTTTCTTGAATATATCACAGCTCGAATGGATGAAACTAGATCCGGGGTCTTCAAACTCGTTCAATCTTCGCCCGTTGTACAAGTCAATCCATGTGAAGAGATGTTTTGAAGTCGAACATGGAAAGACATCGCCTGATTACCAGCCAATGATGTAAGCTGTTAATAGGCACGAGAGGAATCACCAATAATGATAATGAACCTCAAGGTACTACAATACAATTCACATGATGTGAATATATGATTTGATGTCAAACACCATGCAAAATATTTCGGTTGAAGGCTATTAATGTAAACCTCTCACTGAAAGTGAGAAACTTGCCATTGAGGCATACAAGCTTCAAAGTACTGAAAGGGTTGTTCCTAAGTAAACTTCTTGGATAATGAGCTTATGTCAACAAGAAGTGACCTGTCGTAGGAGGGCCTTAATGTATCCCACATCTACGACACGAAACTAAGAAAATGATTTTTTGGAGGTGAAAACAATCTGATGATACAAGGTTCAGGAATGGCGGTCATGAAAAATGGAGAGTGAAGGTATTGTAGTGGATGAGGCGTCAGCTGGGTAGTGAATTATTTCAATGACTTCTCTTGAACATGTCAGTGACACTGAGATGGATTGGTAGCGTTAACCCCAAAATATGGATGGTGCGGAGGACCAATGGTGATATGACCGGTGAACGGAATAACCCAACCTGACTCGATCATGGTGATGGAGTGAAAGTGTCATGTTCAAGAGTGACCTGCTACCAAGGAAGTTCTTCAAGTTTTCTTCCCCTTTTCCCCAATTGTTGCTGACAAGTACCTCTTTATTTTTGTTAAGCTTGAGGAGGATAATATATGCTTGTTCTATAATTTTCCCTTCGGGCAAACCCGTTGCTATGTTTTGGCGAGCCTAGCGACAGTGAAACTCGCTCTTGTATGGATGGACAAGTTTGTCGCTATTGTTTTAACGAGTTTAACGACAAATATAACTTGGTTCTTTTCATATTTAGAGAGTTTGAAAAGGGAGGAAAAGGAAACTTCACCAGTCCTTTTTCGTGGCATAATCCCTTAGGTCTAAAAAAGTATAAAATAATACAAAAGGGATGACTTTTCGATCGCTTTAGCGAGCCAAAAAAGAAAAACGCTCGATATTTTTGTGGAATGATCCCTCAGGTCCAAAAATATTAAAATGTAGAGGAGGGATAGCGCTTCCCTTTACTTTAACGAGTTGGAAAGGCCAGTAGCTCGGCAACCTTTTCATATTTAACGAGTCTAAAAAGAGCTTAAAAGAGACTCGTTTTTGAGGAACGAGTGATGTTTCCGGGTAGCAACTGGTTCCAGGTAAGTTTGGAACTTCTCAAGAATGGCAGTGTAAAGAGGGTGGCTAACAGAATCACTCGTCGCAACTGTTACTCAAAAGGGTAAACAATCAAGTGGAAGTGTATGATCGGTCAAAAGAATGGAGGTGACGGTAAGAACACAACCAAGGCATAAAAGGTTGATAGCAATGCAATCACAGAGGTCATTTACTGAAGGCGGGTTTATCTTTTAATGAGTTTGAACCTTGCATTAACATATGCTCAATGGCAGGTTTATATTTTAACAAGCTTGAACCTTGCGGAAACATTGCTCATGATAATAGTCAAAGATGTTCAATTTACCATTAACACGTTAGATTTCTTTCAACAGTTGTACAACCTCTCATTTTTACCATTTCATTCAAATTTGGGATTTTTGGAGCTCTGGAGTGGTTTTCCCCTTCAAATTTCATCAGTTGATTTCAGGAGATTCGATGGACTATTCTCTGTGCCGTTAGGACCAGGTAGGAGCTAACCCTGAGCTCTTCATTTGCATTTCATCCTTTTTTGATTTTGAGCAAGTTTTCCCTTTCTTTTGGGCCCTAGGGTTTTTAAGAATTCGTTCTCCCTCCATCGCACCTAGCCTACATCGAAAAGTGTGATGCATACCGAGCTGGACATTGGCCAGTCAGTATGCATCTCACCCTGTGCACAGGCAGGGTGCGATGGGCGCAGAAGGGAAAGTTTGTGCAATGATTTTTCATGAAATTTTTTCCTTTTTTGCTCAAATCAGGATCCTAATTCATATTTTGTTTGTGTTTCAGAGATTCATTGGATCAAGATGGTCGTTACATGGCATGAACATGAGCATGAATAAGAGGACATGATTGCCTTACATGATCTGGGTACGGTTACTGCATTGCGAAACTGTGGCTTGCTAAAAAATTTCCGCATATCTAGCATGAGGCAACAAATCAATTTGTTGCATTATTTTATCGATGCATGGGATACGATCAACCAGGTATTCCAGATTAGAGGAAAATCCATTCCTTTGACAGTCGAGGATATCTATTTTTTGACTGGGTTATCAAGGTGTGGTGCCCCTCTCTCACTATCGGGATCCTCCCGTGGGGGTGAATCTGTGAGGGATTATATTCACCAGTTTTGTAGAGATGGATCTCAGCCCAGAAGGGGTGGCGAGATCAATATCTAAGATGTCATTGGTTGGTCCTTGAGGACCATTGTATTCCCCTTTTCTAGATTGGATGGTAGCGAAACTCTTCATTTGGCCAACAGATCTTATATGCAGTACGCCCTCGAATGCCTGGAACCAATGGTATTCAACTGGTGTGAGGCGGTACTTCTGGTCATAAAAGAACAACTCTCCAAGGTAAATAATGGAATATATAAGAACTTTGGTTATGGTTCCATTCTGACTGCTTTCACCTTGGAGAGGATTCCATTGATGTAGCCACAGTACATTTCACTAGGATTGCCAATACCGAGGGAACCACGGATGCAGAGATGGGTTGACCTCATGGCCAAACATGTTGGCTAGTCACAGATTTCATTCTCTGATGCCTTCTTTGAGTGGTTTGACTGTCAAGAGATGGTCTTTTCAGAGTATCCATATGTTGGGGGATTTTTGAGGCAACCCAGATTTGGCATTACCGGTTGGCGAGCAGTGGAGTGTTATGGGTAAAATGATTTGACGATATCTTTGTTTATCATTTTTATAATGTTTTTGTGTTTTTAAATGTTACCAAGACTAATCAAACTTGTATATTTGTGCAGATGTTGGGATAGTGCGACCAACAGCATGCCTTAGGGCAACAACTGACGTTCCAGTAGGAGAGGCTATAGGGAGGGTTGTCCTTCACGATATGGACATAGCGGAGACCCTGGTAGTGCTGCAGGATCAGATCGAGGGTCTCACTCTTGGTATTCAGGATGTGAGGACTGACGAGTTACCTCTAAGGTTACAACGCCATACTACTAGCGTGCCAAGTCAATGGACTAGGCTCTTACGTATGATTCCACAGGCGATGACTTGCTATCACCAACACCATTAGTCTAGGGTGATTTTTTGCATTTTTTAGTTTTTGGGTCGTATGACGGATTTTTTCTTGGACATAAAACATTTTGTAAAAACTATAAATAGTTATATATTTTTGATTTTTGGAGTTTTATTTCGGTTAAGTTATGTGATCCTAATGCAAATTTTAATGTGAAATGCTTTTTCCTCTATAAATGCTGGAAATGTCTATCTAACACATAATTTACTAATGAATCAGTTAATGTGTTTAAGTTTATGGAAATGTGTTTATATTGAATAGAATCAAACTTCCTTTCCAAAATAGCTGGATTTCGAACAGAATAGACGCCAGTAAGTTGTAGGATGACGAGTTGCGAATGTAGCCTGACAACAAGTTGGCGTATGCCATGTGCGTTGGCATGAGAGAGAAGCTCCATCAATGCACTATACTCAGCGATGTTGTTCGTTGATCGACAAATAAATATCCCTCTAAAACTCACTAACTCGTTGCTTGGATAAAAAATGGCCTAGGCTGCAGAATATAGGTTCTGCGTACTACGACTAGCTCTATCGGCATATCCAAAGAATTATTCCAACAAGTCTGACATCTGCAACAAATGTGAAGTGGATTACCTAACCAAAGTGAAAACTCTTGACGAAAAAAAATTAACAAAAGCATATCTGTAAAGAGATTACTACACTTAATCAAGCATAGTAACACTTAAGATACAACCTGTTTCGGGTTTGTGACCGTGGAATCCCATCGTAATCTACTAGCTCGTAGGTTCCTTTTGCTAATACTCTTTTAACAATGTAGGGGCCCATCCACAATGGTTTGAACTTACCCGCTCCCAATTTATCGAAGTCTTGATCGT
Source organism: Pinus taeda (assembly GCA_000404065.3). Classification (NCBI taxonomy): domain Eukaryota; kingdom Viridiplantae; phylum Streptophyta; class Pinopsida; order Pinales; family Pinaceae; genus Pinus; species Pinus taeda. Next base: position 21,992 of record APFE031644805.1, read on the forward strand.
ATAGCAAGACTAGGTCACCTTCTGAGAAGAGTTTGACATTTTTTTCAAATTGTGCCTTGACACGTTTCTTATGAGTTTCGTTAGCCAATGCGGCATCATGAGGGTTTCATCCAATTGGATTAGTTCCAAGAAACGAGCTTATTCCTCCGAAGTTTCGGGAAGTAGATCGATTGTGAGCTTGAGGGATGAAATTTCACACTGAATCGGTAACACTGCTTCCAGGCCATACCCCAACTGAAAGGGTGTAAATCCGGTCACATTTCTCACCGATGTCCTATATGCCCACAGAACTGAGTACATGATTAAGTGCCAATTTTGTTTGTGGACTCCAATTATCCTTTGTAGCATGTGCTTCAGGACTTTGTTGATGGCCTCAACTTGTCCATTAGCTTGTGGATAATATGGAGTAGAACTTTTGTGCGACAGTCCTAATTTGGAAGCCAATTCAACCATCATGTGATTGTGAAAATGCAATCCATGATCTGTGACTCTAGCTTGTGGAACACCAAATCTAGAGACTACATGATTGAAAAAGAAAAGAGAAACCGTTTTTCCATTGTTGTTTAATGTAGGCATCGCCTCGGCCCATTTTGTAAAATAGTCGATTGCGACTATGATATACCCATGCCCTCCGACCGGGGGGGGTTACATGTCATGAAATCTATGCCCCATTTAGTGAATGGCCCAACAGTGACTACTGGATGCAGCGGTGCGGGTGGTAGTTTGGTTTTGCGGTTGAAAATCTAACAAGAATGGCAACTTCTGACTACGATTATGCAATCTTTGAATATAGTAGGCTAGAAGTAACCAGCTCGTAAGATCTTTTGTGCCGTAGCGTAACCAGATTGATGCCCCCCACATGCACCTGACTGACAATCATTCAAGACTTTTTCGGCCTCCTCATGTGTGAGGCACCTTCCTAGAACTATATCGACACCACGACGGTAAAGTGTATCACCGACGATCATGTAATCTTTGGCTTCGTATTGATTATGCTGCTATTCAGAGCGAGAGGTGTTAGGCCTAAAGGTTTGTGTTTGGAGATAGATCAGTATATCTCCATACCATGGATCACTTGACGATATCAGAAATAGAGTTTCATCCACGATTGATGCTTTAGACGTTGAATCGTTGGACGACGATGGGAGGTTGCATAGTAACTCCATGAAAACTAGAGATTTCTTTGATTTGGATTTGGTGAATTCCAACAAACTCTTGAAAAATGGCTATCCATTTTGAATATTTGCCCCCTAGTAATTGACATGACATATGTAGGTCATAGGGTTGGAATCTGACAGAATGGTAGTTTTGCGAAAGAGGATATAGTGTTGAAATCTCAGTACTGCTTGAACTACTGCTAGAGCCAGCTTCTCAACATAGGAGTACTTGCTTTCTGTATCATTTAAGTTTCGGCTTAAATAATAAACCAGATGTTCAATTCCATTGTCTTCTTGTACTAAAACCATGGCGATGGTTGTATCTGTTGTGGCGAGATACAGATTAAAGTATTATTGATAGTCAGGAGCATACATTAATGATGCTTTTATTAAGGAATCCTTTAAAGCATCAAAGGAAGCTTGCGCAACCTGATCCCAGTTGAAGGGCACTTCTTTTTTCAAAAGATGTGTATAACCTTTAGCAAGTTCGGCATAGTTTGGAATGAACCATCTTAGAAAGTTTGCTTTCCCTTGGATTTTCTGAATCTGAAGCAAATTTGAATGTGGAGGCATGTTGATGATTGCCTGAACCTTACATGGGTCAAGTCGAATTTTGTCCTTGGAAACTACGAAACCAAGTAACTGACCAGAACCAACACAAAACACACACTTGTGTGGATTGATCTATATCTTGTAGTGTCGGCGACGTAGAAATATAGCTCTCAAATGCTGTAGATGATTAGTCCACTTTCGTGAATGAGTCGGTAGATCGTCGAGATATGGTTGAACGATGTACTTGATGTCATGGAAGGCATAGTTCATTGCCCTCTGAAAATTTTCCCCTGTGTTCTTCAAACCGAAAGGTAGTTTACGGTACGCGAATGTGCCCCAAGGACATATAAATGCAGTCTTTGACTGGTACTGTGGGCGGATATTGATTTGATTGTATCTGGAAAATCCATCCATAAATGAAAAGACTTTTCATCTAGCACATTCATCAATTATTTGGTTGATGAAGGGTGTAGGGTAGTTGTATTTTGGACAAGCTTGATTTACATCCCTGTAATTGATGCACACTCTAATCGTTCCTTGATTTTTCATTACAAGAACAATATTCGATACCCAATCAGTTAAAGGAATAGGGTAAATGAAACCAACATGTAAAAGTTTTTAACTTCTTCCTTAATGGCAGCGGCTTTCTTCGGGTAAACCGGTCGAAGCCATTATCGTACTGGTTTGACATCTGGATACATCTTGATTTCACATTCAACGATGCTTGAGTCAATGCCTGAAATTTATTCATATGACCATGCAAAGACATCTCTGAATTCGCGAAAAAGAGCTCAATATATTTCCATTTCTGGAGAACAAGATTTGCCAACATGAATGTTCTCTACAACATTAGGTTTGGTCGAGATATTTATGGCGATAGTCTCTTCAATATTGGACAGATTTTGCTTGGAATCCACCGTATTTACAGTATTTGATAGAAAGTAAAAAACTTAAGGACGATTAAGGTCGTCGGAATAATCTTCGTCGTTATCTTGAAGATGGGAACAATGGTGGTAATCTTCCCATGGTGCCTCTCCTATCATCACTGATTGAATGATTCCTTCTTTTGTAGAATGTATACGAGACCAAGGATCGGAAGAGGTGCCATATTCTGGAGACCTATCTATCCAAACACTCGATGAGTGTTGGTTTGGGTTTGTCGCCCTAGCCCAGAAAATTGATTGCTACAAAATTTCTATGGGGCTTGTGGGCAACACTTGGCGATGATCCATACCAACAAAATGTTCAGAAATCTTCTTAATCTTTGACGATGTAGAAGATACCATATTATAGGTTTCCACTGTGGCCATTTTCACCAGATTACTCGGAGGCGGGAGGGAAAAAGTACCCATTAAGGCGGGGTCTTTTAGGAGACCTACTCCAACATTTTGAAGTGATTGAGAGCTTCCATGGATAATTGGAATGCTTCCCGTAGCTTGTGAATTGTTGAGGAAAAAGGTTAGTTGGTCAACAATTGTAATTCTGCCTTGGAAGGGAAATGCAATCTTTCTAAAATATGTTGACACAACAACAACCATAGCATAAATCCAAGGCCTTCCCAGTAGGATATTGTAATGAAGGTTTCCATCGATAACCTCGACTTCAATTTCTATTGTCTTGCCCCCTAGTTCAACTTGCAAGTTACTTGATATCCCATATGGCGTGTATGTTCTTCCATCGAACACTTTTAATGTCGTTGATGATCTTGACAAGGGTGGTGAGCCTAAAGTTTTCTAGCTACTCATTGACATAATACAGGTAGATGCCCCCTCATCAATTATTGTTCGATGAATAGTTTTATTGAGGGCTTTTACCTGTATAAAGAAAGTGAGTTGGGCCGGTAACTGAGGTTCATATCCTTTGTGGTTAAAGGCCACAAGATTGGAATTTGTTGGGTCAATCCCACCTATTGCTAATAATAAAGCTTGCTTTTGGGAGGGGCAATTCTGCAGTACTTTAAGTGTCGACATAGTAGATGGTGATTGAGCCAGATCCCCTACTATATTATAATTTTGTCCTGCTCGAGCATGAGGATTAAATGTTGATTTATGTACTATTCCCTTTGGCGGCTTTATAGTTAGTTTAGGAATGATGGGTGGCACAACTTTTGATGAAGTTATTGTCGAACTACTGGGTTGATCTGTAGCCTTGTTGTTTGACATCTGTGGATTGCTATAATCTTTATTCCTCTTCAATATCAAAGCATCATTTTGTTGTTTCAAGACAGATAACATAAGCACTTGGGATGGGGAAGCATGATCGATAGCAACCATATTAGTTTCTGGGTTTGGAAACGGATCAGTCAATACTACTAAGGTACTTGAAGTTTTTAAAAATTTCTTGACCTCAGCTTGATGTGGAAAATTTTTCGTATAATGGTCCTCATTACATATGAAACATGGCTGATTAAGTTTCTTTTGCCCCAGCAGGGTTTCCAGAAGGTTTCTTAGGAGTCGAATCTTCCTGTTTCTTCTTTTTGTTTTTCCTTTTCTTCTTGCCCCCTGGTTGCTTTGGTTCTTTGCCCTTGTCGGATGACACGACATTAACCTCCGAGGCAGGAAGTTTGTCATTTTATTTTTTACTAGAAACTGCAAGGGCTTTACCAGATTGAGCCTTTGCGGTTTACATACTTGAGGTACCAATCACACCATCATCGACATGAGAGTCCCTGTTTGATTTAGGAGGGGGAGGAATGGAAATTTTTGGTCTAGGAGTGTCAGGGATTTTGTCATAGAGCGTGCCAGACTGAGTATAGATCAAGTCCAAATATTTTGCACGAGCAATGACTTGCTCTTCAGTGACAACTCCTCCTTTCGGGACATATTCAGTAATAGAAGGTAATAATGAATTAATAAACCACTCAGCTAGAAGTTGATCAGGAACATACGTCTTTATCATTTGACGACGACATCGCCTCTCATGAATATGATCAAATATGTGAGTGGTTGTTGTCTGTTTAAAGTTCGTAAGGAGTTCTGTTCCCGTTTCGTACCTTATGGGTAGCTGAAAGTGGGTAAAAAAGGTAGTGGGAAGGGCGTTGAAGTTATCGAATGAAGCTCTAGGAAATTCAATGTATCATTTTGATGTCGGACTAGTTAGCGTTTGTTGAAAAAGGCAAAGCCTAATCAAATCATCATTGAGGGTGTTGAATGAACACAACAAATGAAAGGTCATTACATGATTTGATGGATCTTCACCTGGATTTCCATTGAATTTAGGAATATCCTAGGGAAGTTTACGAGGAATCGCTAGCTAGCAATGGGCATAAGCAATTGGATCATTCGTTAATCGGTTCAAATCTGGTAATTCTAGAGTTGCTACAAAAGGCAACTGTTGATTCAGGTTTGGCGAATCATACCCCCGATAAGATGTGATCGCCTGAACAGTAGGTCTTTGCATACCAACATAATGTATCTGATGCTAATAAACTTGATAAGGTTGATAGGCATAGCCATTATAGTATGGTTGTTGATAACCACTTTGAAAATCCGGTTGCCCATTACCTACAAATCCTTGTTGCTCAGGTTCTCAGTGAGCTTGTTGGAATTGCGGTTGTTGATATTGCACCAACCATGGTTGTTGGACCATTTGTTGTTGCCCAATGCTGGATGATTGACCAAGATGAGAAGTGATAACACCCATTTGAGCCTGAGTTGTTCTAGTTAAGGAAGCACTAATCTAAGATTATGATTGAGCCGTAGAGACAAGAGGTTGTTGTACTGCAAGATGAGAGACTTGAGGTTGACATACAAGAGGCTGTGTGTGTACTTGTGACACAGTCACAATAGTAGGTGTAGTGGTAATATTAAACACAGGTTGGGCTGGTTGCATTGAATATACAACCCTTGGTTGTTGATGCAGTATTGGTATCCAACCACTGGATGTAATTCCAGTTTGACCTAAATTTTGTTGTGAGCTCTCATACGGTTGTTCTCAAGGAGGGAACAATGAAAAAGCATACTGCCCCCCATATGGTGGCAATCCACTGCTCAAAGGATAGATGGGTCTTTGAAGATTGGGTTGCCCAAATTGAAACTAGTATGCAGGATCAATTTGCTAAGCTTCAACATAAGAAATTCTATATAGCATACCAAAGGAACAAATAGGAACAGACCATGTCATCAAAATAGTCCTTGGGTGGACTCCATCTAGTGATTGATAACTAGTTGGGATAGATTGTATACAAGCAAACATCGTAGGAGTGGTAGCAGGAAGTTCTGCTACGGCTGTATCAGATGACATAGTCCTAGATGTTGATGGTTGTTTAGACATATTTAGTCTATCCAGAAGATTTCCTAGTGATTCGACAGGAACTTGTGATGAAGGATGATTAAAAGAACTAACTTCAGGAATAGAAGGATATAAGTGGATCCCAGTTCCAAAATTAAATGTAGTACTGGATGGAAGATCCTCTACTACTCCTCTATGGCAGTCAGTCTAGGTGGAAGAGGTAGAATTTCAGGTCCGTGAAATATTTATGGAGCCGAAGAAGGTATAGCTTCTGCAGTGACAGATACTAGAGAGGTAACACCTTCTGAATTTTGGAACTCAGCTTCCAGATGTTCAAGTAAGTGAACTTCAGTTTCTGGATCATCTCTTGCTGGAACCATTTTAGGTATGGAAGCATCTACCGTTACACTAGGATTAGTTCTAATGTCCTCTTGTAACTGCGGAACTTCTTCTGTAAAGGCAGATGTACCAGAAATGATCAGAGTAATTGTAGTCTCTGATGATGTTGAAACACAAGTTTCAAATAAAACAGGAGAGGTGGACTCAGTTAAACGATACTGTTTTTTATGGAATGGTTTCGTTTCCAAATTCAAAGACGGTTGACTTGCTAGCCACCGTGAACGACGAGGTTTTGATTGACTTTCTTCCACGATTGTGGATTACTTGATCAACTCAAAATTAAAAAGGGGAAAATGTTATTCCGAATTAAATAAATTTTAATGATGCTTTGACACAACTTTGATTTTTCAATTTTTAAGAGTCAAGAAAAAGCTAAATATGACTCTAATCGCCTTCGATTTTTAATGAGCCTAAAGTGACAAGTGCTCAGATGGACCTTTCCTTTTAAGGAGTCGAAAAGGAACAAAAGTGACTACTTTGAAAATCTAGGTAGAGGGATTACCAAACCAATCACAAAACTACAAAATACACCTTGGTGGTAAATTAAAGAGAAATTACCAAGGACTTATGTACGATAGTCAATCTTAACGAATGTTGTGTTCAATGCATTGTGATTGATAGGGCGACAGACACGGCTTCCTATGGATAAAGGATATCAGCCTATTATGGTCTCTCAATATATACTCGACGGTATGGGGAGCACAAGTCCATACTAGCACTTGTCGTATCAAAGAGGAGGAATCACCCAACCTTCGATGAAAACAATAGTTACCAGGTTTTACGGCGTCGGAATATGTCTCTAGCCTAGACCTCTAGATGTGTTGCATTAGGTTCCAAAGTGTTGTTATGCTCATTGAGATTTATTTTAGAGTTGATCTTATTTAGAAGTTTGTGTTTCAAGGTTCACTGCGTGATGTAGATGTAAAATTCCTAAATATTCAATCTAAAATGATAAACAGTCGTTTATTTTAGCAATGAAAATCCTAGCTACTAAGGAAAGAAGATAACGATTCTTTCAACAGAGAGCAGAGAGCACACACTAAATGCAAATCATTCTCCGCATGTAGTCAAAATGAAAATGGAAATACATGTATTTGTTTTCGTCTCCTTAATGTGAGAATGCCAAAAAGGAAAAGTAAGTACAGATTTGAAATATTTTCTTCAAAGCGACACTTCGACAATTTCTTTTCAAAATGAAAGGAAGACTAAAATGACACTTTTAGATTTCGAATAGAAAACTGCTTTCGACACTTTAAATATTAATAATTCAAATCAAATACAATGGCAAAAGTACAATAGACTGTCTATAAGAGGAAGACTTTACGAAACTCTTTTTTTTTTACTCAAAATGACAGCTACGATACTTCTTTGCATCAAAAACAATAGTTTGATTAAGCTACTTTTGATAAAGAAAGACTGTAAATGATAGAAAAATACATAAAAACATTTACAAATCCCTATCAATGGAGGCTGAATAATGTAAAGGAAAGAGGCTATAACAATGAGATACTGATCATGAGCAGCAAAACTATTCAATAGAGCTGAAAAAAAGGAGGGAAAACCCAAGTTTCAAAGAGAGAAACAGTATCATTCAGTCATCGCACCTGTCCTTAAGGGAAACAGGGATGCATCTCACCTGCAACACAAGGGAGGTGCGATGCATATAGGCTGCCAGTTACAGACAGTGCGATGGGCCAAAGAATGAAACTGAGTATGACCTTAAGAGGTTATTTAGCTACCACAAGGGTGTTTAGGATGCTTGTAAGTTAGATGTTCAATTCATAAACCAACCCAGAGATTGACTGAAGCATCATTCATCTACTTTGCAATTGCATAGAAAAAGTAGTTCGAAGGCTAGCTGGCTATCTTCAGGCTCCATTTGTAGTTTATAAAGCAAACAACAATAACAAACAAATAAACAATTTGGTCCCCAGTGGAGTCATCATTTTGTTTCCAGGAAAACTAGTGTCTTTTCGATCTGCTAGTCCCACTAAGACAGGTAGCTATCTTAGAAACAAACAATCAAAGAAAATTATGATTTCCTTTATGTATGATAGATAAGAGAGAAGCAAAGGGGACCAACCTGGATCTTCCATTTGGCTCCTTGCTTGTTTCCTCTCTCCTTTGATAAAGCTTGCCACTCCTCTCCTACTTTTCCTTCTTTTAGAGAATACCTGTAGAGGCAAAGTAACAAAACACTATCAAAGCATCTCGATCTATAATATCATAAACAATTCAGAATCAGAAATACATTGACCATACAATTGCATTCACAAATAACAAGATTCATAAACACACGATTATATGGAGGAAAACTCAAATAACTTTATTAATAGTAGAAGAGAGGATTACAACCCAGTTGTCTGATCCAGCATCATCCTCCCAGCATCAAAGCCCTCTTCACCTCATGAGAAGCAAGATCACCCAACAATACAATGTCTCTTCTCAAGGAGAAACCAATAACACTTCCTTACAAATTACAAAACTCCAGCCTCTAGATCTCTCAGATGAGGGATCCATATATAGATGTCTTGCAAGGGTGTGAGTCAGCTCTAGGTTTTTTATTAGTGTCATTCCATTGATAGTTCTTGGTTCCACTTGGAGATTTCTTTGATCTCTTACTCATCCCTGGGCAAATTCAGAGAGGCAAGTGTCATATGAGAAGGTTCTAGAAGATTCCTTGGGTATCCACTTGGCAAACTGTCTCTACCATTTGTCTATTCTCGCTCATCGCACCCCACATAAGGCTCTTTCAATATGCATCACACCTGGCTAGTGTAGCAGCTAGTATGCATCGCACCTTGACCATGGAGTAGTCAGTATGGTCCAGTTTTGGCCAGTTCTGAGTGGTTTTTCAGGTGGAACTTCTGGGAAATGATGTAATCAGTTGACCATTATCCTTTAGGGTATGAAACAACAATTTTAGGGGTTGAAGAGCCCTTGGTTTATCGACATATATGTTTGGGGTTGTAGTGCCCAAATATGTCTATAACACTGCATAGCCATGGTAATTGTGGGTTTATTTCTTTGTTTTGTTTTGGTTGGTTCTCATTTTTCCTTTAGCTTGGGTTGAGTTATTAATTCCTAAAGCCTTGGTTGGAAAAATGCTCTAGAAGCCCTGTAACAAATTGGGTTGTGTTAATAGTCCTGGAATCCTTGATTGGAAAAATACTCTCGAAGCCCTATAAAAACTAGGGTTGAGTTATTAGTCCTAGAAGCCTTGGTTGGACAAACACTTTGGAAGCCCTCGGTGGGTTGAGTTACTAATCTTGAAAGCCTTGGTTGGACAAACTCTCTAGAAGCCCGAAGCCAGTTTTGGGTTGAGTTATTAGTCATGTAAGCCTTGGTTGGACAAAGGCTCTAGAATCTCAACTACCATTGTGAGTTAAGTTACTAGTCTTAGAAGTCGGGTTGGAACAAACGCTCTGGAGCCCTAGGAGGTTTAGGTAGAGACCAATCTGATGATTTTTTTGTGATGTTCGACCATGAGGTCGAATCACTGTTTGATGGGTTGAGGTGGTTGGCCTTTGGAAGCCCTGGATGGTTTTAAATTTATGTGTTTTGTGAGATCCCACATTCATGCTTGGAATATGGCATTGGGGTGAATGGCTGAAGACAGTTTTGGATCAACCATTCTACGGTCAGGTAGAAGGTGGTAGTCCCATACCGGGTTGGATTTTCATCATTAATATGAGGTTATTTCTCCTTGTTATCTCATGAGTATTATACTGGTTTATATGTGGATTCTATGGTTATTGCATCCTTGGTATTTCTATTGTTATTATGATGGTTATATATATGTTATATGACAATAGATATTTATGGTCCTCATCATGTTATTACAGTTAGATGAATGAAAAATGTATCTATGACCTAATGGATGAAATGGCAGTTGATGTGTTGAGGCATCAATGCTTCTTAGTGATTCTCAGCTAAGTATGAGACCACTATGCTCAGATATGTTATTTACACCTATAGATTGCATATTCGTGATATGTTTGATGAAATGTTTTTCATGGCTAGTAGGGGTCCAATCATGGTCTTATTCAAGTAACTGCATTTGTACTGGAATTTCTCTATTATTTTATTATTCTGAATATGTCATTCAATTCTAGGTAGTGACCTAGGATCTAGGCCTAAAAAAGTGGCTCAAATCCTGGGGACGCTGGCACAACATTGTGAAAAATAGTTTGTGGATGCTAGCTTGTAGGCCTGTGAGAGCATCCAGAGGTTCCTGGATGCTCACCTGGACATAGCATGAGAGTGTCCATAGGTCAAGTGGTCCAAAATCTCAGTGAGACCTAGGAGCTGGTTGGTAGAAGGGTTGGATTGGTTCTTGAGGGTCCTAATGCTAATGTTGAATGTATGTATGGTGTGTTTCCATCAGCTTCACTTCCTTAACATGACTTAGGAGGTCGAATCATATCATAGTGGCCTCTCGTCGCATGTTTACCCTAGTTGGTCAGTTTCTTGGGTAGATGTGGGAGGAGGGTGTTACATTGACGAAACTTTGATGGCTCTTTCACCCAACCTTTAACAATCTCCTTTGTGCTGAAGTGGATGGTCTTCACATAGAAGTATGAATACATAATTGATTCTGGCTCAGGTAAGTGGTACATAAGATGATAATCTGCTGCCAGAAAAGAAGCAAGCCTTCGTCCACTGATACTGCCAAGAGTCATAGTCTTTGGATCCATGTGAGACAGTATCAAACTAATAACATTTTCACATGTAAATGTCGGGTACCTGCATGCAACCTTGTGTAACCCTAACTTATGAATATTGACATACACCCGCTGGTCTTCCAGATCTTCTTGAACATCTTTGTTGAGAAAATTTCATTTACATTTTTCCATGTGCGATCTAATTCCTTCTCTACGAACAATTGAGTGTGTGAGTATACTAGCAAGTAAGCTAGTGTACTCTCAATTTCCTCCTCAGTGTTTCTCTTTGTGGTATCCTTTGAAGCAGTTCCCTTGAGTACCATGATAACAGTGACTGATGTGAAGAGAAGTTCTCAACACTTGCGATACTTGTGGGAGGAAAAAGAACTCATGGTAGACAATAAATTAGCTTCAGAAAATCAACTTACAAAGCAAGATGAAGCAACCAACCAGTGAACTAATGAAGAGGATTTCACAATTCTGGAAGTGAAGGGAGGGAGATTGGCTATGGGAACCGCACATTGTGTAGTGTCAAGAAATAGTGATGTAGCTTGAGGCTAGAGACTGCACAATGCGTAGTCTAGCCTGGGTAGACTGTGGGAGAGACTGGACAAGGTGGAAAGCATAAGCCTTGGAACTGTGCAATGTGTAATTGGATCAGCCTGTATTATGCATTATGCAGTCTCAGAGGCTAATTTGGGAGATTGAGCCTCATACTTGTGCAATGCCCAGCTAGACAAGGTGAAAATTGGCTAAGGAAAGAGTAGATATGTCTGGTGAGAGTGTGGGAAACAAGTAGATCTGAGTGATAGTACATGTTAGAGTTCATATATGAATAATTATGGATAGATAAATGCAAAAAAAGTGAAGAAGATTGTTGAACCTCATAATTACCCTCTCCTTGACAACTTTTCTCACTTCTTTCCCTTATTTTCCATAAAAAGACAGATCCCCATCACTAATAAATGATAGATTTTGTCTCAAGGAGGACATTAAATGATTGACATGTTATACTTTTATGTTTTTTCTATTTGAATAAGTTTTTTCAAATTAGCTATGGAACACAATCTATTCTGCAACTAACTATGTCTTTTGTAGCTACTTCCATGGTTTAGTAGGTTACATGTGTTAAACGAAGAAACTAGCCACGTGAGCATCTCTGGAATCATCTCAACATGGATCCTATCATAGTCATGCAACCTAGATCAATCAAAAATCCATCTCAAGACCACAGTCAAAGGTGGAGTCAAACATATGAAGCCCGAAAGTAATAAGACTCTTTGTTTACCCTTTCATGGTTAATTAATAAATTGAACAATTCTGTTGAAGCATTAACTTGGATCAGCCACCTGTGTCAATGGTTTTGTGCAACCACCTTGCTTGAATTCAAGTTACCTGTAGCTGATCAAACATTTATGCAGTCCGGTTGTGATACGTGTAGACCACCAGTAGCTAATTTTCCTCAAAAGACAGTTATGAATATTTTCTTTTAAATACTAGTCATATAGAACCAAAAAGGGTTCGAATTTTTTGGTGTATTAAGTGTAGACTTATCAGCTCTATAATTTTGGACTTTTGTTCCTATTTTATGATACAATGTCGTGTGTTCACTGATGATCATTTGAAGGAGAATTTTGAATTAAGTTAGCAGCTCAACCTAGTCAGTTACAGAGGGCCCCTGCGTTGAAGGAGGTTTTCTTTTCATTTGTTTTGTTTGTTCAGTTTTAATTTCATCATTTTCTTTTAGCAGTGTTTGTAACTTAGGTCGATTTCTTTTAGTAATCATTAGTATCATAATGTTAGAATTCAATTATGTAGTCTTGTTTCTCCAATCCATTTCATAAAGGAAACGACTTTGTTTCTAAATAGAGTAAGATTTAAAGTAATGAGGATGCATTGTTAATTAGTTTACTCACTATTTTTGTTATTTATTTCCTAGTTCAGGTTGTCAATGCATTGTATTAGTGAATGTTTTTGGTCACCATTTCAAGCTAATATCCATCTTAAACTAAATGGTTAAGCATTCACTTTACATAAGGGTTGAAACCAATCAGTTACCTTCTGCATGTTTTTATTTAGTTTTTTTCTAGATCATGAAGTACAAAAGTTGCTCGAATTCCATCTCAAGGAGGTTATCTTTCAAAATTGAAGGTTAGAGTAACTAGAAGTACTTCAGTTAATTTCATTCCCTGTATTTATTTTAACATGACTTACAACTTTACCTTTTGGTTTTAAGAATTAGATTCATGAATTAGGATTAGATGACAAGGTAAGACAGATGCTCTGTTTTTTCCCTTCTTTTAACTTAGATTTTGACTAGTTTTAAGCTTTTGGGTTCACCTTTAGGAAGATAAGATTCAATTTCTCATATTTCAAATTGTACATCATTAGGAATCAAAGAACATAAACCCCCAAAACAATATAAAATACAAAACAATGAAGTAAGAAGGGTTAACAAATCATATACAGTGCACTATACTTCATCATCTTACGAATCTCGGTTGATAATTTATGAAAAGAAATTTAGGACACTAAATTGACTAAACAAAGATCAACATGTAAAAGGAAAAACAAACATGCAATAAGAGTTGTCGTAACGGGAAAAAAAAAGAAGAAAACTAATGCGACACTTGTGAAAGGTGAACAACAAACTGAAACAACACTTGTACAATCTAATATACATTAAAATTCCAACAACCATGAAAATAAATGATAAAAATAGGCCTCACAGAAGTTAAATGACAAAAAATGATAGAAAAAGCAACAGAAGATGACAAAGGAAAAACTCACCCAGAAAAGCGTCGCAAACTCCACCGAAGGCTCATTGATCTCCTTGGGAATGCTAGAGATCTAAGATTGAATGTACAAATGGGATATAGGGGTTTCAATTAAATAGATTTGGACTGATTGAGGTTTATGACGTGCATGCCTAAAATCAAGGAACAAGTGACACTTGGCAAAATGTTCCAAAAATAGTAAGTGTGCCACCTTCGGGAAACTAATTAGTGAATCCCTATTTTCAAGGGATGCTTTTTTCTTTCTGGGAAACTTTGCATGCACACTGGAAAGAAGGATTGTGTAATTCCCGAGGACTGGGCAACTTCTTGACTCAGTGCATTGCATAGTTTTTGAGCTCAAGGGATAGTTTGTGTAGTTTACATAAACAAGGTTGGGCTACCATCCAAGATTGCACAATTCTCAAGCTCAAGTCTGACTTGCTAAGAAGGATTGCAAAATTTATGGAGGCAAGGCTAGCCTACCTTCCAAGATTGTTCAGTTTCTGGAGGCAAGCCCATAAATGCTGCAAGGTTAAGTTAGAAGGTTGCTTGTGACTAGAAGATTTAGATTGAGATCAAAACAATCTAACACAAGCATGCATAAATATAAGTCTTTGAAGTACCATGAATACTCGACGACATTAAAATATGAACTCTTGTTGAGAGAAGGAAGGCTCCAAAATCAAAGCATGGGAATTTTTTTTAGGGTGGTTGTAGCTACAACACTTGGCGACACACTAGTAGAACTCCAACTCTGTATATATCTTTTCTCATGCAAAATAGGTCTAACTCTTCAGGAAGTATTGTTCATTTCATTGATCATAATAGCTTCTTCACTTAGCTTGCATTTAATATATAGTTCCTACCATTCTCTTCATCAATGGAACACTTAACCAATCCAATTCAAACTAAGTTGTTTCGATTGGGAGATGAGGAGTATATAGATACACAAGTAAAAGAATTGTTAGAGTCTTAGTTTTCATCTTTGGTGTTCCTGTGCTACAAGCAATCCTGGACAATACCTCGATAGAGTCACTTAAAAAAAAAAAACAATTACTTCGCTACCAGCGAGCCTGGATTGTACCCCGATGGAGTTTCTTGATTCACCTCTTTGCATAGGAAGTCTTTCTCTTCTTTCGCCTTTATTTGATTTTTTTCATTTTTCATTTTTTTGATAGAATTGTGCACAGGAACTTATTGATTTAGTGAGGTGGAAGAGGGATCCCAACTTATTGTGAACATAAGAGGTTGTCCCTTCAAAAAATCACAATTATATATACCTCTGACACACTTTTTAAGGTTTTCCTCCCCTCTTTACTCTACTCAACTCAGCTGACAAGGAACCGAAAATAAAAGATCGATTAGAGTAGGTAGTACTGGTTATAGGTTCAAGCATCATGATTTCACTATGGTTTTCTTTGAGAAAGAACGCATTTTCCATCAAAGTATCATTGACTAAAAGTTTAAAGATTCATGCAAAGAGGGGGGATAAACAAATAATTAAGCATTGACAATAGCACAACTTCCTCGTGAACTTCACCATGTTTGCTTCGAAAACCAAACACGATCTCATGCAAAATATATCCTACAACTAAAATAAATGAAAAGGAATAAAAAGGAGAAATACAGAAAGTAAATCAAAACAACACAAAGAAATGAAAACAAACAAACTACTCCTACTCCTAAACTAACAAAGAATAGGCCAAGCCTATATAAAATGAATTTTCTAGTGTAACCACAGATGCATAGGCTAGCCTATATAGGCGAAGGAACGTGCATCAAGAAAGATATTCAAGCACAAAATCAAGAAATAAAGATAAATAAATGCATTCCATGACATTCAAAGTTTGAAAATGCACGTAGCAAATATGAAATAAAAGCACATGTGAGGCATTCCATGGATGCATTATGGTGTCCAAACACGTTGCGACTCAAAGAAACGCAAGAACAAAATTACGTACTTCGAAACTCGGCGAACATAAAGAAAGAATAAAAGTTGTGCTTCGCAAAAGAACTCACCAAGTATGATTCTTGCAAAGATTGAGTGATGGGATCATTCAAAACTGATGGAGGATGCGAAAACTGTGAAACATATAGATTTTCAATTTGTGCAGAGGAGTGATGAGAAACCTTGAAAGATACATCACTATTCTGATCAGAATTGGAACTGATATCAAGATTACAAGAACCTAACATAACCATCAGCTCGACCTGAAGTGCCTCGACAACTTGCGGAAGTTCCAAATCATCAGAAGATAGATCATCAAAGATAGGTGGCTTAAAAAATCAACAGTAAAAAAATCAGAGTCGTGACCAGATGAATGGGTTAAAAGATCATGAAAACCACAATAATAAAGTTCAAGATTAGAAATAGAGGCATCCTTCTAATCTAATGAATCATAAAGAGGGGAAGATTGAAAACAAGAAAATTCACCCTCTATTTCTTGAGAATGATGAGATGATGGATTGGAGAGATCAAGAAGAGAAGAATTTTCCTCTCTACCTTCGGATGAAAAAATAACATTCTGCGAATTTTGAGTGTGATTGGGAATAACATCATTAGACACTAATTCTTCGGAAGATTCAACGGGAATGACAGAATCACAGAAAATGTCAGGGTAATGAGGGAGAAGTGCAGAAGGAGAAAGATCAATATTCATCATAGATTCTTGTTTAGAGATAAACTCCCAAACATAGTCATCGTAAATGATATTGCAGTTTGGTTGCTCAACACTAACTCCATCCTGAAATTCATCCTCGTGAATATCAACAAAGACAATTGAAACAGGTGAACCAAATAACTCACCATTAGTAGGAAGAATCGACAGATGGAGGATGAGGAGATAACACATCATCGCAAAAACCATATTCATAGTCCAAACTTGCACTGAAATTCTAAATATGTGGGGTGGGAGAAGATGGTGGTAAATTAGTGGATGAAATCTCAAGTTCTCCCACATCAACCTTCAGAAATGGAGTTGTTAGATGAAAGGAATATGAAGAATCACTTCGAACAACAACTTCATTCGTTGTATATTTAGAAGCTCTATAACTGAGGTATGTTGGGAGACTTTCGAATGACACATATTCGTGTGGATTCATCGAAATGTGAACAAGAAATTAAAATTTCTCTTTCATTAAATTATAATTGATATCGTATTCAGAAAATTATAAACAAAAAAGAATGAAATGATCATGAAAATCATCAAAAGATTCATCAAGTGCTTTTCGCAATCGCATGATTTTCTTGAACATAAATTTATAATCATACTTGTCAAAGGCGTGGTAAAGCTCTGTGACAAGACGTTCGAAGGAGTGAATGGAAGCGACGGGAAATGTGTAACACCATTCCTTTAAGCGTGCTTTGAATGTGAGGATGAACAACCTGCACACAATATTCTTATAGTGGATATTGTGTTTTGTGCAAAATTCGAAAAAACGAGCGATGTGCTTGAGAATGGTTGTTCCACCTTCACCATTGGATTTCAGATTTAACAAGTCATTAATTATTCCCATGGACACTTTCATATTTATGGTTCTAGTGTCTGGGTTATGATTTGGGAAGAAGTCATTAAAGATGTGAAAAGTTCAAACAAACTTCATGGGATCAACTTGTCATCTAGCCCTCCTAGTGCTAGGAATGTTGACGGTGTTGGACCTGCCAACATTAAGGAGATTTCCTCGGTATGAAGTCCCAATTAGACCTCACACAATTTGATGTAGGAGACCCATCTACAATATGACCTGATTGTCGATGCAATGGGTTTTAATGATGTGCCTTGGCTGCAATAACACATAGAATGATGTATAATGAATTTGTTGAGAACAAGTGCGTGGCCCTTCGGAAATTCAAGTGAAAGGGAAAATAAGTGAGCCCCTTAAAATATTGTAATTGTATGCAAATTGAAATGAATACAAGAACATAAATGACATCACAAGCTAATATGTGAAATATTTCACAAGTTAATAGTGATAGAATTAAACAACAACACATTCAACAAGATTCATATTGTTGCAAATGAAATAGTTCATAAGCATAAGTATAAGTTAAATAACATACATTGCAAACATAACAAGAATAGTCCTACTCTATTCATAACATATGCATCAAAATGTGTTGGCTCTGAGCTTTTATTAAGTGAAAGTTCCAATCATACATATACCATTGATAGACCACTAGCCCCAATAGTGGAACATGAAATCAAAATTAACTACTCCTCTAAAGAAATACACTCCCTCTATGCTACGGAGAAGCCAAGACTCTCACAAAATCCCAAGCTCCTGATCCTAAGCCTAAGCCTAGATAAAAGCTTTTCTACCCCAAAATCCCTTTACATGAATTATGAGGGTCTATTTATAACAAGAGGGCATGACTCTTCAACTCCCCTTTGTGAATTTTGGACTTCCCTCATGACTCTTCAACTTTCCTTTGTGACTTTTGGACTTCCCTCATGACTCTTCAACTTTCCTTTGTGACTTTTGGAATTCCCTCATGACTCTTCAACTTCTTTACAAATTAACTCATTACATTACATTATGATTCTTCACATTCCAATATTGACACTTGGACTCCACTTACAAATTAATTACAAAATAAAATTACAATTTACACACATACCCACATAAGACAAAATTGGGTAGAGCCCACTAGGCAACCTAATAGGACAAAACATATCATTTTTGAGTTTTGGGAAACTCCACCTCAACAACTTCCACTTGATTTTTCTCAACCACATAATGGTACCAATCTCTATATTGTGCAATGATATCCCCAAACTGTGTGATGGTGTCAGGATGGAAGAAAACTCTAGCTTCCATGGCATTCAGGTACCCTGACTTGGAACCAGTTTTGATTTCCTTCTTGATAAGGAGCAACATTGTGTTGATTTGGATAGGGACACCATTGTACTTATGCATATTCTGTATGTTCACCTTAATATCTTCCTTGATAGTTACTTGGCTCCACTATTCTAAGTATTCATTTATCTCATGTCTAACCTAGTTCTTGTGCTTGATCTCTATGAGTGAACCAATTGATGGGATCATGTGGGACTTCACCAAGAAATACATGTTGTTGTATAATCATGCATACAAGGCTTGAATTTTACTAATGAATGAGGTGAGTTGTTTGTTGTTCTAGATCAACATCTGAACTCTTGCTTTCTCCAGCTCTTCCTGTTGCTTTTTTTTCTTTCCCAAGTAAAGTGGTGCCCTTTTGTATTGCATTGACCATTCATGCACAACAACAATGACAACTTTTACATTCCTGAGAGTTTTGACAAAATATTTACACTGTTGTTGCAAGCCATGCAAGTGGAAAACTTCTCTATGCTTAGTAATAAGCTCCTCATGAATATTCTGCATGGTCTCTTCAAGTGTCGATACTTCACCCAGTATCAATGCCTTTAGCTCTTTCAGATGGACCTGTGCAGAAGCTCTGTTCTGAGCTGCTACTTGAAGTTGTTCAACCTCTTGCCTAACAATGTGCAAGTTCTTTGCCAATTTCTTGTTCTCAACCATCAAATATTCAATGTTTGACTTTGAAGCACCTGTGCAGGGAAAGTTGGTTGCAGTAATGGCATTGGGATTCCTCCTAGTGTTTGCCACAATAACCCTTTCTCTAATGAATGCAAGAGATGTGAGGTCGTCCGAATTTTTTTAATCCTTTCTTGTACAATATTTCTATGAAGCTAGTCATAAGTGAGATTGTACGTATCCATAACCAAACCATCATCAAGAGGAACAATTTCCTCTTCCTCACTTATAGATTTCTCTATCAGAGGATGGGGAGACTAAGTGGTGACTTGTTGTGTACTTGGCATCAGGTTAACATCTTGGTTTTGAAGCTTTGGTTCCTCCATGTCTTGAATTTCGATCAACTTCTCTATCTCTTGGGCAAGCTCTTTGTCCTACATTTGTTTTCTCTCCTCCTCTAATGGTCAATTTTGTTCTAGCTCTATAGCTTTCCTCTGCATTGTTTCTTCTATTATTGCCTCTACTCTTTGCCTTTCTTCATCTTCTTGCTTCTGCTTCTCTTCTTCTGATTTCCTCTTCTCCACCTATTCTTCCCCCTACTTCTATTCTACTTCTCACTTCCTACACCCTATGTTTCCTTTTCTTCTCTTGTGCTAAAGCCATTTTCATAATGGTTGAATCTTCTTTCATCTTGCGTCTTCGTTCCCCCCCCAGAATATGCACAACCTTCCTCTTTCCCTTCTCACGCACTGGGTTGTGCAATTCTACTGGTACTGCCTCTAGAGTTCCTAATTGTTGCGGAGAAACCTGTGAAGTTCCTTCCAAACTAATCGACTCGCGTGACTTCGAGGAATTATAAAAATTACTCCATCCATCCTCCTCTGGTCAATGAGAGATATCGCTTAGTCACTGAAAAGGGATTCTCACATAGTGTTCTTTGCAAATACTCCTTACATCGTACGGATTGAAATCTCGAGTACCGAATGAAAATTTCTCTATCGCTTTCCCTTCGGTATCCACGAATTTCAAATTATTGATCTCATACAATCTGATCTGCATAGGAAGAGCTAGACAAGGTGCTCTCTTCTTCCTATGCAATGTTGCTGAAAAGCTGTGGAGAGATGACATGCGACTTCATGTATGACTAACTTGTCGGTGGCATACCTTGATAGAATATGGGGTGACTTCCATTCACTGAACACTCTAAGGAAATTTCCATTCGGTGAGGCAAACCAATCTGCTATCTGCAATACTTCTTCCATTGCCCCATGTGACATGTAAGGTGGCTCTTCCTAAAAAATCATCTTGTACAACAGAATGAGGAAGTGATCACTTAGCTTCTCCATTACTCCTCTATGGCTGCACTCTGAAATAAACTTGCAATAAACATACACGAAAGGCTTTTGTGGTGTTCAAGTCCAATTCATGCCAAGGAATGCATTATGTGCGCAGATTTCATCTAGTAGATATGCAAACATATAAAATCTAGCTTGCTCGCCTTTCAGAGGACTAAGGGCGTTAGACACATGGATCCGCAACTATTGAGCCAACAAATCTAACAAGTTGAATGGTTTACACACATTCACAACCTAGGCTAATAAGAAATCCCACCCTTCAGGAAAGGTCTTGGTACTCTCATGACCATAGATTATGCAACATAAGATGATCAGCAATTGATATACATTCCCAAGATATTTTGTCTTATATGTCTTGGTGGGTGTCTGATGAAACTTTGATGGCTCTTTCACCCAACCTTTAATAATCTCCTTGGTGCTCAAGTGGTTAGTCTTCGCATAGAAGTATGAACCATCAATGATTCTGGCTCAAGTAAGAGGTACATAAGATGATTATCTGTTTCCAGAAAAGAAGCAAGCCTTCTTTCGCTGATATTGCCAAGAGTCATAGTCTTTAGATCTGTGTGAGACAATATCCAGCTAATATCATTTCCACATGGAAATGTTGGTTACCTGCATGCAATCATGTGTAACCCTGACTTCTGAATATTGACATACACCTATCAGTCTTCCAAATTTGTTTTGAAGGTATTTGCTGAGAAAATTTTATTTACCTTCTTCCATGTGAGATCTGATTCTTTCTTTACGAACAGTTGAGTGTCTGAGCATACTAGCAAGTAAAATGGTGTACTCTCAACTTCCTCCCTAGCTCTTCTCTCTGTGGTATCCCTTGAAGCAGTTCTATTAGGCGCCATGATAAAAGTGACTGGTGAAGAGAAGTGCTCAACACCTACGATACTTGTGGGAGGCAAAAGAACTCATGGTAGATAATAAATTGGCTTCATCAAATCAAATTACAAAGAAATATCAAGCAACCAACCAGTGAACTGATGAAGAGGATTGCACAATTATGAAATTGAAGGGAGGGAGATTGGCTATGGAAACTACACTTTATACAGTCTCATTAGTCAGTGATGCAGCTTGAGGCTAGAGACTATGCAATGTCTAGTCCAGCCTGGGAAAACTATGGGAGAGACTACACATTTCACAGTCTCAGTGGCCAAGGTGGCAAGCATAAGCCATGAAATTGGGTCAACCTATACTAAACATTGTGTAGTCTCAAAGCCCAAGCTGAAAGCTTGAGCCTCAGACTTACTCAATGCCCAACTAGCATGGAAACTTTTAGAGGCGAATGTTTGCCCTTTGGCGAAATTAAGGGGTTTTAAACTTTTAGTGGGAAAATATTTTGTATCATAGTACATTTTTACAAATCACCTCAAATAGCCCACCTTATTTTAAGGGAGAGGGTAGAATACGTAAATTTAGCCCTTGAAATTAGGAGTTACAACCTTCCATTCTCCCTAATTTTCAAGAATAGGTTTTATTTAAGTGAATCCTATGGGCCAAATACCATATTTATAAAAGAGGTATGGTAAATTAATAAAAATATAAATAAATGAGAGGTATGGTAAATAAATAAAAAGTTTTTTTTATATTTACTCCATAAGTCACCTTATATACATGCAAGGGTGTAAACAAATAAAATTATAAGTAAATTGGAGGTATGGTAAATAAATAAAAATATAAATAAACTAGACGTATGGTAACTAAATAAAACCTCTTTTTATATTTAGTCCATAACCCTCATTAAGTTATGGTAAATAAATAAAAATATAAATAAACTAGACGTATGGAAAATAAATAAAACCTCTTTTTATATTTAGTCCATAACCCTCATTCTATTTATGAAGGCTCAAAAAAGAGATTTTATTTAAGTGAATCCTATGGGCCAAATACCATATTTGTAAAAGAGGTATGGTAAACAAATAAAACATTTTTTATA
>APFE031644814.1:4728-23425 GCA_000404065.3 Pinus taeda
TCACACTTTGTGTTAGAAAATAATTAATGAAGCTTTGGGAAATTAGTAATAAAAAATTTGTAGATTGTCATTGAGAAAGTGTTAAAGGTGTTAGTGTTTACCTGGTCATGAATTTTAAAGGGGATTACGAGATTCCATGTGAAGGGAGTGAGGTTAAGCATACCAAAGGTTATTGTGGTAGTTAGTTTTTCTTTCAAATCAAAGTCTCTTTTCCCTAATGTAGCACTTCCTTGAGCCTCTAGTCTGTGCTATAATGCTTTATTTACCTTTATCTCAACGCTACGCCCTCAAATTTGAGCTTCAAACTTAATCTTTTGGCATTCCAACTCAACATAGTGCCCTCCTAGACCTCAATCCTATATGATAGCACCCCCTTTAGCATCAATCAAGTGCTACAAACTTAGAATTGCCCTTGTTTTGTGTATCCCTCTCAGCTTTTTTATTTTTTATGTTTCCATAACACCCCAATGAGTTTTTGTACAATGCTGTGATGCCTTTTGGAATTTTCAGATGATTTTCTCTATCCATATCTCCACAGTGCTTGACCGAGTCTCTAGCCAGTGCATCAACATACCAAAGACCCTCAGTATAGTGCTACCTCTTCAATTTTGGTCTCTTTAACTCATTGTTTAGCTTCCTTTCTTAGCATAATGCCTTGAGAAGCACTAAAAGAGTGTTACAACACCCAATTAATCCTCAAAACACCACTATAGTGCATGAATAAGCCTTAAGCCTAAGATTTTTTTTATTTTTCTAAAGTTGTATCACACTTTTAAAGTTATTTTTTGATACTTTGTTACTTAGATTTAAGAGAAGACAAAGGGAAAAAAGGTTAAGTGTAATAAGGAAATTATTCAACTTAATACATGCAAAACCCAATAAAATATTTTAAACGAAGCTAGTAGCTCATTATCTTCCTCAAAAACCATCTTGGCTCCATTCTCTAGACGTTAAATCACTGAGATTAAAGGAGTGCCCCACACTAGTTTATTGAGCCATCTTTAGCTACGACTAGCTTAGTACCAAGTAAGTGTTTTTTAATGCCTATTCACTCTACTTTTTTGTTGTTTACAATATTTTACCGTAATTATTTACCCATCAAATGTTTTTCACTAGATGAAATCTTATCTTATGCTTAGTTTTAACCTAGTGAATAACTTTTAAATATTCTTTGTTGCTCCTCGAGGTTGTTATGTTTTGTTTTCTCTTGGACCATCATCCTCACTAACGAAGTGCCCACTTGTGCCACTTGATGTAGCTCAAATCTATTGAAAAAACCATTTTCCTACATAGAAAATAGTTAAAACATGATTTAAGTTCCATTTCACCTGCTTCCCCTTTTTGGTATTTTCTCTCATTCTTTTCCCAAGCCAACTCATGGCTATGCTCTAGCTCTCTAACAACTTATTTTTGGCTAAAATAACACTTTATATTGCAACAAACCCCAAAAATGGTTTTCCATATCTCTCGAATGCTCAACTATAGATTTTCCTTATGATACCTAGAGTTTCTATATAAAGCACCTACAGTCCTATTTCATCGATCCATTTTCATGTTTCCAACCCATATATTAACTATACCTTTTAATCAGTTTTTTATTCTCTATGTTGGGTACATGAGTAAATCTTTTTTTCCCTAAAACCTTAGGTGTCCCCCTACCCTTTAACTGATATTTAAATTGGGAAAACAATCTACCATCATAGTAAAGATAATGAAGCTATCATTCTACTTTTTCCTCACCAATAACAATGATTTATTGCTAAAACGCGACTAATCATGAAACCTAGAAACCTCATTCACCTAGATTCTATTTCTAAGATAATACTTATAATTGGTGTCTTTTGTTTTTTTTTGCATTTGTAGAAAAACCATGTTTTCTTCTAGGATACAGTCTACAAGATAACAATAGTTGAATCCTTCGGCAATGAGGAACCCAATAACTCTTTGTCTGGTGAGTTCTAGGATATTGCATGTTGTATTGACATATATACCTCATATATGGTCTAAGGTCTACTATATGTTTCAGAGAGGGAATTCTCCTCTAGATTATCCAAATTTTAAGGTGTAAAAAGTTACCAAGAGATCTTAGTTTCCTAAGGTGGATGAAAACTTGGTTGTCATTCCCTGTGCAAAAGTCGTTGAGTGGTTGATTCAACATGTAGAACTTGATGAAGTCATGATATGAGATAACCATGGAAAACCCATTACTTCCTTCGACGATTCCAATTACATTGATAAGTTTTATTAGTTTCCAATGTATGCTTGGACAAATTTTGGGTAATCTGCTTCAAGGTTCTACTGAAGGAGATGCTTAAGGAATGGTGGACTAGAAAGGGGACATTGAAAATGAGGATGAACAAGGGGTATCTCATCAAATTTGTTAAGACTTTATTTCACCTAATATTTTTCATGCTATTTAGGCCATATGATATACCAAATGCAAAAAATCCTCCCCATGGGTTGGGTCCCACTCATGTACACTATTGAATTCGAGGGGAAGATCTTTAACTAGGTAGATATTTAGCATGACCCATCATGGATAGTATTGAGTAGGAACAAATAGATATTAAACAAGGCCAACAAGGTCAGTTATTCATGGTTTCATATATTATAGACATGATCTATATCAAAATAAATTTCTCGATCATGAAATGGAGGTGGGCCATTCATGAAGATTAGGCTCAATTTTATTACAAACTCCTCTAGGACTACCATTATATATCGACATATGGATAGATAAGAAATGATTTTCTTATGCCTTTACATAAGGTGTTTTTTTATGAAACTACCGCTTGCATGCTAGAGAGATCAATGCAGCTAGTACCCTTGATGGGTTAATTGGTTTTTTTATTAGGAGGTTATTGTGAAAATTCCTTGAAATGCAACAACTAGAATTTATTCTTCTAACTAATTAATTATGAAATCTATGTTTTTACGAAAAAAATAATGAATAAATCACACAATAATTTATTCAAAATAAAAACTTTGTAGAAAATAAACTGGAACTGAGAAAAAATAATGCACACACACACACACACACACAATAAAATTGGCATTGTTGTTTTGGATAAATGTCCCCAAAAAACCCAATCTGAGAAAACAAGTGTAGCAAATGAATGTTTTATTATTATTATGCAACAATGAAATATGAGTTAATAAATATGGATGCCAAACTGGAAATACTCTGCAAAATGATCTGGCCAAAAATTAATGAGACAATTTTGGTCTCACCCAAAACTGATCTTAGTGCTTAAAATGGCGCAAACTAGCTACTCGAACACCCCTACATCAACCTCTGCACTAGCCAATTCATGCCACCTTAAAAAATGATTACATGTTGTCAGCCTCCACAAATTATTCACTTAGCCTTCTAGAAATCTTCCCGACCTCCAACAACCAAATCCTTCTCCTTTTCATATAAATCAAAACCTCCTCTAAAATTGTTTGCACAGGTGTTGCATAGACTCATTGAGAATAACTATACCCTTTTGTTGCTAACTCTCTGAAATTGAAAACTTCTCTTGATATCACTTATGATGCTCCCTCTCACCTCTGCATCCTTGTAGATGAAACTCTTCTTCCCTACTCGACTTCTAGAACTGGATACCTCAATCTACCAAGGAACTTACTCTTTTGGTGTGCTCAAGTGTATCTTTCCCTATAACCATCGAGTTTCTCTTATAATCTCTCATTGGTGAACCAACAACCATGATTAAATCTCCATCAACAGCTAATATCATCTCAAACTCAATCCGTGTGAGTTACTAGAGCATTCTCACATTTCCTTAATTAATTCCTATTGATTAATCAATTTTCTTAAGTTGGACTTAGGAAAAATTTAAATGATGGCTAATTAACTTAATTAAGGAATTTCACAAGATTATATCGTGAAACCTTTAATGGGTTTTGAAGATCTCATGTTCTTTGCCTCTTTGACATAATTTGAGACTATAAAACCTAATAGATGCTACAAAAATTAACAGTCCCTCTTAGTAAGGAAGGTGTTCACTCCCATAACATCTTCCCTCATGCTAATGATGTTTGACATATGCGACAACATGTCAATTCCCACCAATCCACTACACATACTTTGATTCATCATTCGCTATGTAGCTAAATCGCCTTGCATTTGCATTGTTGCTGACATTGCATTGTGTCTCCTGCATGACTAGCAACTCTATTTTGCACCGCAATTAATATCATGTTATTGCTACTACTACAACTACTGCAACTGATAAATAGTATATGAATCTATTATGTCCTTGTACTAGCTTTGCAGTTGTCTCTTGAGGATCTCACTTCAACTAGCCTCTCCACTGTCTACTGAACGTGTCTACGTGTTGACTGGTTTTGTGCTACTCAATAATTGACTACAACTGGTTATGCAATTTTCCCTCAATATCTAAGTACAACATGATGACACTATTTCATCTGCTACTGAAAATTATGGTTCCTTGTAGCAAGGGTATTTATCCATGACAAAACACTTGTCTGATCTTATCCTCCTTGGACCCTTCCCATAGTCTCTGTAACTATAGGAACTAGAGTTTAAGGTCTCTCCACCTTTCCCCTGGAGGTGTAACTGCATATAAAGTGAATTCATCCTCCAACCTATTGGAAAATTATTGATCTCTGTCAGAATTGTTGCTTGATACTTCTTCTAGTTCTTCTTCGTGGGAGTTTGGGTACTATAGTGACCAAACTCCACACATATGAAGCACTTGATCTTCGACAAATCTTTCTTCTTATTTTCTTCTCCCTTTGATCTTTGTCCGTGACTATGACCTTTCATCGCCTTCCATTTCGATGCAAGGGCCACGTTCTCCTCATATTTCACACTCTTTCGTCATTTACTACTGCTGGCACTTATTATAACATGATTAGTTTTGATCAAACTGTATGATCAAACAATTTTAAATTTATGTATTAAATTAGGATTAATTGATAAATAAATAAATGAGGGTGAGCACATTTAAAATTCACCCTAACTAGTTATTTGTATAGACTAGGGAAAAGATGTAACGTGTTTATTAAACCTTGGAAATACAACTTCTCCTAAAATTTTGGAATTCATTAATAAATTGCTCCACCGAAGATCCGATGGCGACCACCAACACTAATCCCCGAGAATGTCCTCACCATATATTTCAACTCCGCCTAAATCTGATGCCCACCTAATTGTTTCAGACCCTTGTTTAACGTTGCGGGGGGCCTGAAAAGTAGTTTCTTGTTGCTACATTTCCTTCCGCTGAGATTTCAAACCCCCCTCCACCAATACAAGAAACCACTCTCTCCCCCCCTGAAAATAGTATCATCTCCCCGGGTAAACCACCCATCGTGATTACGTTGGCTTTCATAGCATTTCCCTACGAATGCACCACCGCCACTTATCTCCTCCTGCCTGATCCCATTACCGCTTACCGTTCTATTCCCACGCCTTCCTTACATGTCCACACATCAACTATTTCTGCCAACCATGTGCCTCCACATCATCTCCTACCTCCACATCATATGTACGTCTCATGGTCAGCAAAAACTATGTTTTCTCCCTATACAACACAGTAATGTCAAACATTACTCACAGACAAATAAGAATGGATTTAGAGAACCTAAAAGAGTTTTTTGTTGCTAACATCCTCATGTACAAAAACCTCTCTCATTCTTACAATAGTTGTTATGGTTTAGGAGATGCAAATGCATCTTTGTAGGCATGTTTTCGAGAAATGTCCTGTTTTAGTCACCTATTATTAGAGGATATTGTGGCCAAAAAAACATGAATATTTGGAATGTGGAAGAGTTTTTGGTTCCAAAGATTCAAAATACAACATCCTATCTCACTTTTCATACAGGTGTCAGGAGTTGGGAGATACGCTCTCATCATGTTTAGCCAATTTTCTGACTCTACAACGTCTTGTTTAAGCCACCGTTTTTAGAAACTATTGTGGATAATCAAAGACAAATCTTGGAAAAATGGACGAGTTTTTTGTTCCTAATATATTAGAATACAAAAAACTCTCTCAGTTTTCACACATCTAGCTCGGATTGAGATATTAGAAGGGATTATTGGACCCTATTTTTCATAAATTCGGCAGGAAAAAGGTCAAAGACAGTTAATGACTTGGAGGCCACCTCATCAAATATGAGTTGCAATCAAATTCGAATTTCTCTTCTTTATCAATAGAAATGCTCAAGGATAGTACCAAAACTCTTCAAATAGTTTTAGCTACCTTTATTTGTGTTTTATTTTTGTAATATAGTTTCCAAATATTTATAATATCTCTTGATATTTTTATCAAGATATTTTGTGAGGAAACTGTATAAATACTACATCAATTGAAGTAATATGTGTGGGTTTTTTATGCCAAGGCTCTACACTTCATAATAGCTTATATTATAGGATTTCTAATGAAAGCCTTCTAGCTCCAGTTTGACAGAATTTTGAGTTTTCTAGTATGTCTTTCTAGTCTTTCATATCTTATTTCATCACGTGTTCAAAGCATTTATAGGAAGGTCTGGGTAAGTGTAGATTGAGTATCAATCTATTCTTAAATCCCCTGTAAAATCATAATCTTTAGACAGACATTAGGTTATTGGACTATTTGTCCAAGATATATTCTCTTTCACTGTTTTTTGCTTTATGCCTTCTAATAGACATTAAAAGAGATTGGCTTATTGGACTATCTATTTCAAATAACTCCTCTTAGAATTGGTTTTAGTTTGGCCTTCTTGAATACTCTGCAATGTGTTTTGTTGGGCTGTATAAATATTCTAAATGCATCCAAATTTCCCTAGTTGTTGAGAAGTATGTCTGACTGCTTAATTATTAGGAATCCCCTTACATTCTTCTAGAATAATCCTTGAAATGCTAAGTCATTCTATCAGGCTAGACGCTAACACGTTCTGAAAGGACCCTGTGAGAGAGGCCTTTAATCATGGACAGGGGTTATCATTCACCGCTAACCACCCCCAATTAAAACCATAAATCTAGCCATTGTGCTTCAAAGACGGTTGTTCAGTGAAAGGTGAACAACGTTAAACAGAGCCTCATATCCACTAAGGGAAGCCCCTCTGGTTTAAGGGCTAGCTTGAACCTAAAGGCTAGTTGAGATGGTTTCCTGGCGTAGTTTTTGGTAGCCAAGGACTACCTATGAGAAATAGGTACAACATCTGGTGTGATTGTTGGGGAGCAAAGTAATGAAGATATCTTTCTCTGGGGAACAATAAAGATTAGATCTATTCCTTGTTGGTGAACAAAGAGTAGGCATTTAGTATTGGTTGCATTTCTTTCACCTGGTGACTCCACTTTTTCATATGCCAATTCCATTCGGTAACCAATCCCATTGCTTCGAAATTTCAGCTGCCTTTACTGCTATGCAAGGTTCTTTTATACTTGCAATCAACAGTATATGTCTCTCCCTCTCAGCCATGGTCAGAAATCTAAAATGTCTACAAAGGATGCAGCTTTTAAAGTACACCTATGAGTATAAGTTTCCCATGGGTTTTTAAGTTCATATTATATATTCTTCATTTTTTTTGTTGTTGGCAATGTGGTTGGTCAATAAATCCACTCCGCACTTGGTTACATTGGAAAGAAGATTACAGCTAATAGTTTAAAGTTTTTTTAGTTCAGTTAGATATAGGTGTGGGGACTAAATAAATATTTTGAGTTTCAGTATGCGATAGATCAATGTGTTCATCGTTTATGAGTGGTGCGATTTTAGGAGTATATTATAGATCAGCTTATATTTTCACTCTCTGGAAAGTTTCAGTTTTCAGATTTCAGTATGAAAGAGTATCTGAATTAGTGTAGGCATATGGTTGCATTTCAGAGTTGCAGGTTGCAGTGTGTAGTAGCAGAGTATTCAAACAAGAACACTAATCCATGAGGATTATTTATATTTATACATAAAATGGTATATCAGTGGTTGATGGTTTTATGGTATGACTCCATGCCCAACGCTAAAGGCAACTCGTCTACTAGTTCTCTGCATCCCACATGGGGAAGCAGTCCACTTTGGAGCCAACGTTGTAACATGATTAGTTTGGATCA
Organism: Pinus taeda; assembly: GCA_000404065.3. Classification (NCBI taxonomy): domain Eukaryota; kingdom Viridiplantae; phylum Streptophyta; class Pinopsida; order Pinales; family Pinaceae; genus Pinus; species Pinus taeda. The sequence continues at coordinate 12,779 of APFE031644814.1, forward strand.
GACTGTATGATCAAACAATTTTAAATTTATGTATTAAATTAGGATTAATTGATAAATAAATAAACGAGGGTCAACACATTTAAAATGCACCCTACCTAGTTTATTTGTATAAATTAGGGAAAAGAGGTAACATGTTTAATAAACCTTGGAAATACAGCTCATCCTAAAGTTTTGGCGTTCATTAATAAAATTGCTCCATTGAATGTCCGATGGGGACGACCAACACTAATCCTCAGGCATGTCCTCACCGTAAATTTCAACTCCGCCTAAATCCGACGGCCACCTAATTGTTTTAGACCCCCTCTATGTGATTATGTTTAATGTCGAGAGGGGGGGGGTGTCTGAAAAATCAGTTTCCTTCTGCTGAGATTTTAGAACCCCCACCACCAATACAAGAAATTTCTCTCCCCTCCTCTCCAAAAGTGCTATTCTCTCCCCTCATAAATCACCCATCTTGATTACGTCAGATTTCATAGCATTTCCTCGCCAATCCACCAATGCCACTTATCTCCTGCAATCTGATCTCATTCCTACTTACCGTTCCATTCCCATGCCTTCCTTCCACATCTACACATCAATTATTTCTACCAACAATGTGCCTCCACTTTATCTCCTACCTCCACATCATATGCATGTCTCATGGTGAGCTAAAACTATGTTTTCTTGCTATACAACACAATAATGTCAGACATTACTTACAAACAAATGAGAATGGATTTTAAGAAACTAAAAGAGGTTTTTCTTTCTCGCATCCTCTTGTACAAAACAATTTCTCATTTTTCCAAAATCTGTTATGGTTTGGGAGATACAAATGCATCTTTGAAGGCATGTTTTACAGAAATGTCCTATTTTAGACACCTTTTTGCAGAGGATATTGTGGCAAAACAATAATTAATATTTGGAAACTGGAAGAGGTTTTGGTTCATAAGACTCCAAAAGGCTAAAGTCTATCTCACTTTTCATACAGGTTTTAGGGGTTGGGAGATACACTCTCATCATGTCTAGCCTATTTTGCCGACTATGCAATGTCCTATTTAAGCCACCTTGTTTCGGAAACTATTGTGGATAATCATAGATGAATCTTGGGAAATTGGAGGAGGTTTTTATTCCTAAGATACTATTGTGTAAAATCCTCTCTCAGTTTTCACATAGCTAGATTGGATTCGGATATTCCAAGGGATGACTGGACCCTAATTTTCAGAAATTCAGGAGGAAAAAGCTCAAAGACAATTAGTGACTTCAAGGCCCCCTCTTCAAATATGACTTGCAATCAAATTCGAATTTCTCTTATTTATCAATAGAAATCCGCAAGGATATTACTAGAACACTTCAAATAGTTTTAGTTACCTTTCTCTGTGTTTTATTTTTGTAATAAAGCTTTCAGATATTTGTAAAAACTCTTGATATTTTTATCAAGATATTTTGTGAAGAAATTGTATAAATACTTCATCAATTGAAGTAATATGTGTGGGATTTTGATGCCAAGGCTCTTCACTTTGTAATAGATTATATGATAGGATTTCTAATGAAACCCTTCTAGCTCCAGTTTGAATTTTTTTTTGTGTTTTATAGTATGTATTTCTAATGTTTCATATCTTATTTATACACATGTTACAAGGAATTTATAGGAAGGTCTAGGTAAGTGTATATTGAGTATCAATCTATTCTTAAATCCCCTGCAAAATCGTAATATTTAGAAAGAGATCAACTTATTGGACTGCTTGTCTAAGATAACTCCTCCTTCATTGGTTTTTGCTTTATGTCTTTTGATAGCCATTGAAAGAGATTAGCTTATTGGACTATCGATTTGAAATAGCTCCTCTTAGAATTGGTTTCAGTTTGGCCTTCTTGAATACTTTGTAATGTGTTTTGTTGGTATGTAGAAATCTTCTACACACATCCATATTTCCTTAGTTGTTAAGAAGTATGTCTGACTGCTTAATTATTAGGAATCTCCTTACATTCTTGTATCATAATCCTTGAAAAGCTAAGTCATTCTATCAAGATGGAGACTGACATGTTCTAAAGGGACCAAGTGAGAGAGGACTTTAATCATGGATAGGGATTGTCATTCATCGCTAACCACCTCTAATTAAAACAATAAATATATCGATTGTGCTTCAGAGGTTGTTGTTCAGTGAAAGGTGAACAACGTTCAAAAAAGCCTCGTAACCACTAAGGGATCCCCCTCTAGTTCAAGGGCCAGATTGAACCTAAAGGCTGGTTGATTGGTTTCTTTGCATAGTTTTTTGCAGCCAAGGACTGCCTATGGGAAATAGGTACAACATATGGCGCTATTGCTGGAGAGTGAAGTAACGAAGATATCTTTCTTTGTGAAACAATAAAGATTAGAGCTATTCCTTGTTCGTGAATGAGGAGTAGGCATTTAGTAATTGTTTCATTTATTTCACTTGGCCACTCCACTTTGTCATATGGTAATTCCACTGGGTAACTAATCCCACTGTTTTGAAATTTCAGCTACCTTTACTGGTATACAAGATTCATTGATACTTGGAATCAACAGTATATTTCTGTCCCTCTACATAGTATGTAGATTTTAAGGTACACTTGTGAGTATAAGTTTCCCATGGGATTTCATGTTCATATTGTATATATTCTTCAAGTTTTTTGTTGGTGGCAACGTGGTTTGTCAATAAATCTACTCCGCACTTGGTTACATTGGAAAGTAGATTACACTTAACAATGTAATGTTTTTCAGTTCAGTTAGATAGAGGTGTGGGGATTGAATAGATATTCTGAGTTTCAGTATGCAATAAAACAACTTGTTCATTGTTAATGAGTGATGTGATTTGAAGAGTATATGATATATCAGCTTATATTTTTAGTCCCTAGAAATTTTTCAGTTTTTAGATTTCTTTTTTTTTTTGGTAGGTAAGCACCCACGGGGGATTTGAACCAGTGACTTATCACAAGGAGTGCCTTAACAATGCACCCATTCACCGTCAATCCAAAGCCCCGTGGGCAGTTTTCATATTTGAGTATGAGAGAGTATCTGAATTAGTGCAGGCATATGGTTGCATTTCACAGTTGCAGGTTTGCAGTGTGCAGTAACAAAGTATTCAAATGACAACATTGATCCATGAGGATTAGTTCTATTTATACACAAGATATAAAATCAGTGGTTGATGGTTTTATGGTATGACTCCATGCCCAACACTAAAGGCAACTGGTCTACTAGTTCTTTGCATCCCACAGGGGGAAGTAGTCCCCATTAGAGCCAATGTTGTAACATGATTAGTTTTGATCAAACTGTATGCTCAAACAATTTTAAATTTATGTATTAAATTAGGATTAATTGATAAATAAATAAACGAGGGTCAACACATTTAAAATGAACCCTACCTAGTTTATTTATATAAATTATGGAAAATAGGTAAACTGTTTAAGAAAACTTGGAAATACAACTTATCCTAAAGTTTTGGCATTCGTTAATAAAGTTACCCACCGAAGATCTGATAGGGAACACCAACACTAACTCCAAGCATGTCCTCACCATAGATTTCAGCTCCGCCCAAATCCATGACCACCTAATTGTTTTGGACCCCCTCGATGTGATTTTGATTAACATCGAGAGGGGAGGATCCAAAAAAGCAGTTTCCCGCTACTACACATCCTTCTGCCGAGATTTCGGACCCCCGTCTGCCAATCCAAGAAACCACTCTCCCCCCCTCCCTTCGAAAATGGTATCTTCTCCCCGCATAAACCATCCATATTGATTACGTCGGCTTTCACAGCATTTCCTCACCAATCCACCACTGCCACTTATCTCCTCTAGCCTGATCCCTTTGCCGCTTACCATTCCATTCCCACGCATTCCTTCCATGTCCACACATCAACTATTTCTTCCAACCATGTGCCTCCACATCATCTCTTACCTCCACGTCATATGTCAGTCTCATGGTCAGCTAAAACTATGTTTTCTCCATATGCAACACAATAGTTTCAAACATTACTTACAAACAAATTAGAAGTAATTTTCAGAAAATGAAAGCATTTTTTGTTGCTCACATCTTCACATACAAAATACAGTCTCAGTTTTCCAACAACTGTTATCAAATGGGAGATGCAAATGCATCTTTGAAGGCATGTTTTCTAGAAATGTCATGTTTTAGTCACCTTTTTGCAGAGTATATTGTGGCAAAAAAAATGAATATTTGGAAACTGGAAGAGGTTTTGGTTCAAATGATTCCAAAATACAAAATCCTATCTCACTTTTAATACATGTGTCAGGGGTTGGGAGATACACTCTCATCATGTTTAGCCTATTTTTTTGACTCTGCAATGTCCTGTTTAAGCCACCATTTTTCAGAAACTATTGTGGATAATCAAAGATTAATCTTGGGAAAATGGAGGGGGTTTTTGTTCCTAGGATACTAGAATACAAAAACCTCTCTCGGTTTTCACACATCGTGCTCGAATTGAGATATTCAAAGGGATGATTGGGCCCTATTTTTCATAAATTCGGGAGGGAAAAGCTCAAAGACAATTAGTGACTTGGAGGTCACCTCATCAAATATGAGTTGCAATCAAATTCGAATTTCTATTCTTTATCAACAAAAATCCTCAAGGATAGTACCAGAACTCTTAAATAGTTTTAATCACCTTTATTCGTGTTCTTTTTTGTAATACGATTTTTAGATATTTGTAATAGCTCTTGATATTTTTATCAAGATATTTTGTGAGGAAATTGTATAAATACTTCATCAATTGAAGTAATATGTGTGGCATTTTGATGCCAAGACTCTTCACTTTGTAATAGATTATATTATAGGATTTCTACCGAAAGCCTTCTAGCTCCAGTTTGACAGAATTGTGTGTTTTCTAGTATGTCTTTCTAGTGTTGCATATTTTATTTCTACACATGTTTAAAGCATTTATAGGAAGGTCTGGGTAAGTGTAGGTTGAGTATTGATCTATTCTTAAATCCCCTGCAAAATCATAACCTTTAGAAAGAGATTAGCTTATTGGATTGTTTATCCAAGATAACTCCTCTTTCACTAGTTTTTGCTTTATGCCTTCTGATAGCCATTGAAAGAGATTAGCTTATTGGACTAGCTGTTTGAAATAGCTCCTCTTAGAATTGGTTTCATTTTGGCCTTCTTGAATAATCTGCAATTTGGTTTGTTGGGTTGTAGAAATCTACTACACAAATAAAAATTTCCCTAGTTGTTAAGAAGTATGTCTAACTGCTTAATGATTAGGAATCTCCTTCCATTCTTCTATCATAATCCTTGAAAAGCTAAGTCATTCTATCAAGCTGGAAGTTGACAAATTCTGAAGGGACTCGGTGAGAGAGGCCTTTAATCATGGATAGGGATTTTCATTCATCGCCAACCACCCTTAATTAAAACCATACCTGGCCATTGTGCTTCAGAGGTTTTTGTTAAGAGAAAGGTGAACAACGTTAAACAAAGCCTCGTAACCACTGAGAGAGCCCCCTCTAGTTCAAGGACCAACTTGAACCTAAAGGCTGGTTGAGTTGGTTTCTTGGCATAGTTGTTTACAGCCAAGGAATGCCTATGGGAAATAGGTACAACATCTGGCGCCATTGTTGGGGAGTGGAGTAATGAATATATCTTTCTCTGGGGAACTATAAAGATTATATCTATTCGTTGCTGGTGAACGAGGAGTAAGCATTTAGTATTGGTTGCATTTATTTCCCCTCGTGACTCCACTTTTTCATATGGCAATTCCACTGGGTAACCGATTTCAAAGTTTCAACTGCCTTTACTGCTATGCAAGGTTCATTGATACTTGCAATCAAAAATATATGTCTCTCCCTCTCAGCCATGGTCAAAAATATAAAATGTCTACAAAGGATGTAGATTTTAAGGTAGGCCTGTCAATATAAGTTTGCCATGGGATTTCAGGTTCATATTGTATATATCCTTCAAGTTTTTTTCTAGTGGCAGTGTGGTTTGTCAATAAATCCACTCTGCACTTGGTTACATTGGAAAGTAGATTACACCTAAGAATGTAAGGTTTTTCAGTTCTATTAGATAGAGGTGTGGGGATTGAATAGATATTTTGAGTTTCAATATGCAATAGATTAGCATGTTCATTGTTTATGAGTGGTGTGATTTGAAGAGTATATGATATATCAGCTTATATTTTCAGTCTCTAGAGATTTTTAGTTTTCATATTTCAGTATGAAAGAGTATCTGAATTAGTGCAAGCATATGGTTGCATTTCACAGTTGCAGGTTGTAGTGTGCATTAGCAGAGTATTCAAATAGCAACATTGATCCATGAGGATTGGTTATTTTCTACATAAGATGGCAGACCAGTGGTTGATGGTTTTATGGTATGACTCCATGCCCAACACTAAAGGCAACTGGTCTACTAGTTCTTTGCATCCCACAAGGGGAAGCAGTCCCCGTTGGAGCCAATGTTGAAACATGATTAGTTTTGATCAAGCTGTATGATCAAAGAATTTGAAATTTATGTATTAAATTAGGATTAGTTGATAAATAAATAAATCAGGGTCAGCACATTTAAAATGCACCCTACCTAGTTTATTTGTATAAATTATGGAAAAGAGGTAACCTACCTAATAAACCTTAGAAATACAACTTATCCTAAAATTTTGGCATTCATTAATAACTTTTTTCCATTGAAGATCCAATGCGGACCACCAGCACTAATCCCAAGGCATGTCCACACCGTAGATTTCAACTCCACCCAAATCTGACGGCCACCTAATTGTTTCGGACAACCTCGATGTGATTTTGTTTAATGTCAAGGGGGGGGGTCTGAAAAAGTAGTTTCCTACTACTACATGTCCTTCTGCTAAGATTTTGGACCCCCCTCCACCAATGCAAGAAACTGCTCTCCTCCACCCCCTCCAAAAACGTTTTTTCTCCCCACGTAAACTACCCATCTTGATTACGTTGACTTTCATAGAATTTCCCTGCCAATCCATCACTGCCACTTATCTCCTCCCTTCTGATCTTGTTCCTGCTTATCGTTCTATTCCCAGGCCTTCCTTCCACTTCAATGCATCAACTATTTTTGCCAACCATGTGCCTCCACATCATCTCCTACCTCCACGTCATATGCCTATCTCATGGTAAGCTAAAACTATGTTTTCTCGCTATACAACAAAGTAATGACACATATTACTTACACACAAATGAGAATAGCTTTTTAGAAACTGAAAGTTGTTTTCATTGCTAACATCCTCATGTACAAAAACCTCTCTCAATTTTCCAATGACTATTATTGTATGGGAGATGCAAATGCATCGTTGAAGGCATTTTTCCAAAAATGTCTTGTTTTAGTCACCTTTTTCCATAGGATATTGCGGCCAAACAAAGATGAATATTTGGAAAATGGAAGAAATTTTTGTTCAAAATAATCCAAAATACAAAGTCTTATTTCACTGTTCATACAAGTGTCGGGGGTTGTGAGATACACTCTCATCATGTTTAGCCTATTTTTCTGACTCTACAATGTCCTCTTTAAGCCACCTTTTTTTAGAAAAATATTGTGGATAATCAAAGATGAATATTGGAAAACAGGAGGAGGTTTTGGTTCCTAAGGTACTATAATACAAAAACCTCTCTCATTTTTCACACAGCTAGCTCAGATTGAGATATTCGATGGGATGACTGGACCCTATTTTTTAGAAATTCGCGAGGAAAAAGCTCAAAGACAGTTAGTGACTTGGAGGCCACCTCATAAAATATGAGTTGCAATCAAATTCAAATTTCTCTTCTTTATCAACAAAAATCCTCAATAATATTACCAAAACTCTTCAAATAGTTTTAGTTACCTTTGTTTGTTTTCTATTTTTGTAATACAATTTTCAAATATTTGTAATAGCTCTTGATATTTTTATCAAGATATTTTGTGAGGAAATTGTAAAAATACTTCATCAATTGAAGTAATATGTGTGAGATTTTGATTCCAAGGATCTTCACTTTGTAATAGCTTATATTATAGGATGTCTAATGAAATCCTTCTCACTCCAATTTGACAGAATTTTGTGTTTTCTAGTATGTCTTTCTAGTGTTCGATATCTTATTTCTACACATGTTCAAAGCATTTATAGGAAGGTCTGGGTAAGTGTAGATTGAGTATCAATCTATTCTTAAATCACCCTGCAAAATCATAACCTTTAGAAAGAGATTATCTTATTGGATTATTTTTCCAAGATAACTCCTCTTTCACTGGCTTTTTCTTTATGCCTTCTGATAGCTTTTAAAATAGACAAGCTTACTAGACTATCTATTTGAAATAACTCCTCTTAGAATTGGTTTCAGTTTGGCGTTCTTGAATACTCTGCAATGTGTTTTATTGGGATGTAGAATCTTTTACACGCATCCAAATTTTCCTAGTTGTTAACTATGTTTGACTGCTTAATTATTAGGAATTTCGTTACATTCTTCTATCATAATCCTTGAAACGCTAAGTCATTCTATAAGGATAGAAGCTAACACGTTCTGAAGGGACCCTATGAGAGACGCCTTTAATCATGGATAAGGATTGTCGTTCATCGCCAACCACCCCCAATTAAAACCATAAATTTGGCCATTGTGCTTCAAAGGTTGTTGTTTAGTGAAAGGTGAACACTGTTAAACAAGGCCTCATAATCACTGAGGGAACCCCCTCTGGTTCAAGGGTCATCTTCAACCTAAAGGCTGGTTGCGTTGGTTTCCTGGCATATTTTTTGTAGCCAAGGACTGCCTATGGGAAATAGATACAAAACCACTAATGTTACTCTTGACAAGAGAAATCCTCATATCTTCTTGAGTGAAATCGACCCACAACCAATCCCAAGCAAGTAGTGTATCTCATCCATTGATACCTTGGATGCAATTTTCCCACTCCTTTGTGAAAACGTTGAGATTTGTACGAACTAGCTCACTCTGACGAGGTGTCTCTCCAACTATTGCAAGCTCATCTAAGATATTCAGAATTCTAGTGAGATAAAGAGTGACTCCTTCACCCTTTTGCATCTTGGTGGTCCTCAACATCTATTTTAATAAAATCTTCTAGTTTTTGAAGGGATTTTGGAGAAGCATTGCAACAACATCCAATAGTTGTTTGGCAACATTCTTTCCAACTAGGTGTGAGACTATATGATATCAAAATCGATTCATGATCATCCTCTTTGCCTTGGCCATCTCGTTATTTTAATTCTCTAGTTGTTGCCGATCTGTAGGTATGGTTATAAATATTTCTGCACATGTATTCAAACCATGCTCATTTAGGAGAAAAGTCATTCTCGCTTTCCAAATACAATAGTTAGAGGCTCCATCAAGCCTATCCTATTCTCAAAGTCCTACTTAGGCCATTTCTAGGAAAATAAATAGGAATCTCCTCCCTTTCCTATTTGGATGCCTACTCTGCTACTCACACTCCTTCCTAGTGTGTGTAGCTGTGCCAATTGCATCTACCTTCTACTATGGAAATATCAGTTTTTCTCCATAAAACTGAATATGGAAACCCTCACAGAAATCTGAAAAATTCCTTTCCTTGTGTGTGCTTTTTCTCTTCCAAATAACACTTATCTACTACTACAAAATATTCTTACAAAATCACTGTGCCCAGATATTCTCAACGAACTCACTCACCTACATAGCGGAAATACTTCTTGGCAACACCAATGCGTGCAAATTACTGCAACTACTGTCCTTCAAATTTTTTGTTTCTTGTAAACAGAAAATGAAACCCTACCTATTCTAAATCATACTCCTAGCTAGCCTCTACGTAGACCTAAAAAATTTTCCCAGAGACTCCCTCTGGGCTTCTGTGGGACACAACAATAGGGGCTACACTAATAACAACGAGGGAATAGTGGGCTTCTATGGGGCATAACAATAACAATAAGGGGACTACACTAAATAACAATGAGGGAATACACTAGTATTATAGGGACCTAACATGACCCTCTCCTTAAAAAAAAGCATTTTCCTCAATGCTTGAGTAGTTCTGGATGTTATTGTATAAAATTCTCATCCTCCCATTTGGAATCTTTTGTGGGTAAGTTCTTCCACTTGATTAGATACTCTGAAATCGATCGATTTCACAACTTTCTATTTCTTGTTTCCATGACTGCTTCAAGTTCCAATATGATTTTTCCTTCCTTGTCAATTTTTGGCAATATTGTATGAACTAGGAACTTGTCACCTATAACCTTATTTAAGCATGGAACATGGAAAACTGGGTGCAGTCAAGAAGATGTAGGAAGCTCCAATTTGTATGCCATAGTACCAATTTTTGCAACATCTTGTTAGGACCATAATACTTTGGTGATAATTTATTATCCTTCTTATCTTACTTGAGGGACATTTATTTGTATGGTTGTAGCTGTAAAAATACCCAGTCACCTACATCAAAACTTATTTCTCTACAATGTTGATCCGCCTATTGTTTCATTCCATTCTGCACCAAAGTGAGGTTATACTTTAAGAGTTGGAGAACTTGTTGTTGATGCTCTATGTGATCTTCCACTACTTGAACCTTAGAATTTTCTCTTAAAGATGACATGATGGATGTTGGATGATATCCATAAAGTGCCATAAATGGGGTCATTTTTGTTGCAGTATGGAAGGAAGTGTTACACCACCATTCAGCCAGAGGTAACCATTTGACCTATTGTGTTTGTTTACCAGATACAAAG
>APFE031644820.1:0-11970 GCA_000404065.3 Pinus taeda
TTAAAAACTAGTTATTATTTTTGTTTCAATTACTTTTTTGTTTGGATATTGAAATATTTTGTTATGTTAAAATACATCTCTCTATAAAAAAGCTGATATTGAAATGAATTAGTTGACATGTATATTAAAATAATTTTAATATACCTTTGCATTGAAATATTTTTAAGAAGTATAGTAATTATAAACATCTTCCTCATGTACTCCATTGTAAATTTAAGTTTTTTTTTTTCAAACTTTTAATTACTTCATCTTATTTAATGTTGATATAAAATGATGTCTTTTCATAAAAATATTGAAATATTTTGCGGATAGGCGTAAAATACAAGAAAGAAAAGAAAGCAAATTATTTTAACGTCCACGAGGCTAAAGATAGCCTATGGGACAGTTTTCTTCCTCATCTGCTTGATGTATTCGACCATTTTTGTGAAGCCTCACAATAAATGCTCCCAGTTTCTCAACAAAACCCTTGCTAAATAGATTATCCCAAGAGCTAGCTGCCAACATATCTGCATAACTTTCCATGTTGTCTTTGAAGGCCTCACATTATAAAATGAAATTATTTTTTGTTTCCACTTTTCCAGAAGAACAAACAATGCATACTATTTCCTCCCACACTTCTTTTGGCCTTTTCCAGTGCCTTGCTTCACAATGAAGTTGATGAGAATTAGTCCTTAACTAAACAATAAGAATTTTGGCTCTCCAAGAGATATTGACCTCTATGTATGCTTTTGGTTGATGACTATGAGTGGGATTAAACACTTCAATATAGTACTTTCTCTTTCTTCCTAGCTCCTTATCCCAAGTATGCTTATGGAACTTATACATAACAAAAGATTTGATCTCTTTGCTGTTTATGGGACACATGTTCAAGAAAATACCCCATTTACTAAACCATTTTCTATTTTTCTACATCCAAGTCTTTTTCCTGGTACACAATATGTCAGTAAAGACAACCTTAGGTCATATACCCTCTTCCATTTGCTCAATTTTTTTTAAATACCTTATGACTCACACCATAGCAATTGCTTCAATAGGAGAAGCACCTCTTTCACTTAACAAGATAACATAAGGGACTGCACTTTTAATCTTGAATTTGTTTGTAATCAAATACTTCTGAATTTTCTCAATTTGTTTTGATTTGAATTTAAACAGGAACGCAACAAACTACAGATATAACCATAAATACAAAGATGCAACAGAAATAACCCTTCCTTTCATTAATATCAAATAATGAAATATGCTTACAAACAAAATGGAAATGAAACTAGCTCAGGCGATGGTAGCTTATCTCTGAGAAGATATGTGGCAGCTACATGCTTCTGAATTGAGTTACAATGAGGTTCAAGGGCCTTTTTATTATTGAAAAATAAGAGAAAATATTAAACAACCAAAACCCTAACCTGAGGAGATGTAACATCAAGAGTTTATGGGCCTTGTTGGGGTTAGTTGGGCAGCCAAATTCCCAGGGTCGTAAGTTGGTCATATTATTTCCGTTTGATGCACATGATACCTCATTGGAAAGATCTCTCTGATGAATACAACTAAAAATGTGATGTCCTTGAGATCACTAAAGGAAGATTGCCAAAAAATGTCGTTTAGGGCCTCAAAACGGCTCCAAAAGTTTAGGACTCAAAAAACTACCAAAAATAGTAAATTGTGCTACAATTAAGGAAACTAAAAAAAACTGAAAGAATATTGGTGAGGGTCCAAGTGGAATAGGTGGGTGGCCACCAATATCCACCTGAATCATTCCTCCCCCCTTAGGAAGCAATGGTCTCCATTGTGTTGAGTTCCTCCATGAGATGAGGAAACTTCTGCTGAACTTGGTCCCTAGTGAGCCATTTTCCTTGGTGTAGGAGTTGGCCAGCATCGAAAAGTCGATACAGTTGGATCTTCTACTAGTGAGTGTTCTTGATCTGTATGTCCATGATCTGATCAGTTGTAGCTTGTTCCATGCAATCTGGGTTTAACTTTGTTGGTTGAGTTGTTCTGCAATATTGGATGTGTCCAGTAATGGTGGAAAGTATGGTTGAATGCGATCCACATTGAACACTGGGTGTAGGCCAAGGAATGGTGGAAAGTCGAGCTAAAAGTCATTATCTCCCACAGCCTTGGTGATGGTGTATGGCCCATATCAAAGCGGGCAAATCTTGCAGTGGGGCCCAACGAGGCGTTCCTTCTGCAAATCTGGCCAAACTTTGTCGCCCACCTAGAACTTGTGTGGCATCTAATGTTGATCATGCCCCTACTTGTACTTAGCATTGGATTTGTCCAATATGTCATGGACTTATTGGTAGATGTGTTGAATGTGCTCAATGAAGCTATTTTCTTTGTTGGCTTCGAACTAGACATAAGACAAATCTTCCTGAGTCGCTGCAAATGGTATGGTCACATAATTGGGACATAATGGCTAGAATCCCAAGCCCACCTAAAAAGGGCTATGGCCAGTCAAGCTGTGGAGAGCCTAATTGTAGCTGTGATGGATATAGGGGAGGCTCTCATCCCATGTGTGTGTATGCTTTAATTTGTACATGCGCAGAATGTGTACGATCATCCTGTTGACGACCTCTGTCTGGCCATCAGTTTGGGGATGGAAATATGTGGATTTAATGAGCATGGTGTCCAACATCAGCCAGAGACTAGACCAAAATGTACTGAGGAACCTTCTATCCTAATGTGAGATGTGTCATGGACTTATTGGCAGATGTGTTGAATGTGCTCAATGAAGCTATTTTCTTTGATGGCTTCGAACTAGACATGAGACAAATCTTCCTGAGTCGCTGCAAATGGTATGGTCACATAATTGGGACATAATGGCTAGAATCCCAAGCCCACCTAAAAAGGGCTATGGCCAGTCAAGCTGTGGAGAGCCTAATTGTAGCTGTGATGGATATAGGGGAGGCTCTCATCCCATGTGTGTGTATGCTTTAATTTGTACATGCGCAGAATGTGTACGATCATCCTGTTGACGACCTCTGTCTGGCCATCAGTTTGGGGATGGAAATATGTGGATTTAATGAGCATGGTGTCCAGCATCAGCCAGAGACTAGACCAAAATGTACTGAGGAACCTTCTATCCTAATATGAGATGATAGACTCTGGGATCCCAAAGTGTACCCACACTCATTCAAAGAAGAGTTTAACAGTGGCTTTTGTTGTGATACTCTTCTTGTAGGTTGCCATAATGGCCATCTTCGAGAATTTGTCAATGAACACAAAAACATAGTCATTTCCATGCTCATTAGAAGGAACGCTTGACATGTAATCCATGGAGATGGATTCCCAAGGTTGACTAGGGGTAGGCAGCAGAGTATATAGGCCTTGCTTCTTGACGGTCGATTTGGCAATGGCACAAGTAGTGCAAGATCTGATGTACTTCCCAACATCCTGTCGAATATTCGGCCAATAGAAATACTTCTGTAGTACTACAACTGTTTTCTTGACCCCAAAATGTCTAGTGACCCGACTATAATTTGCTTCCCAAATAATCTTCGCACACTCACTTGAAGGAACAAAAAGGTGTCCCAGGTGGCATAACAGAGCATCTTGGAGGTGAAAATCGGGAACTTGCTGGCCCTCCAAGAGCATATGATATGTGTGGCTGAATTCTCGGTCTCTTTTGTAGAGAAGTAGCCAATCAGAAGTCTCATGCCCACAAGGGTTGAGCATGGTGGTTAATGCCATGATCGATGGTTGGCTAAGGCAATCCACAACATTATCTGTGCTTCCCTTCCTGTACTTGATATTCAAATGGAACTATTGTAGGTATGTGGACCACTTATGATGGTGATCATTGTGAAACTTCCCTTTCATCTATATGAACTACAAGGTTCGGTGGTCTGCGTGGATGACCGTTTCCTTCCCCAAAATGTAATGCTTCCATTGTCGACATGATTGCACAATGGAATACATATCTTTGTCATAAGTGGGATTATTACGGACTGTGTTTGAAAGTTTCTCACTATGATATGCCGCTGGATACCCCTATTAAGGACTACCCCAATAGCATAGTCAAAAGCATCTGCCTCAATCTCAAATGGTTGTTGCAAGTCTGGTAATGTGATTACAGTGCAAAGCAGAGGTGATGTTTCAAATCTATGAATGCATTCTATTGACATTCAGACCAAAAGATTTTTTCTTTCGCTCCTCCTTTGGTGACTTGACTCAAGGGCCAAGTGATATGAGAGAACCCGAACACGAACCTGCGGTAGAAATTGGAAAGACCCAGAAAGCTGCGAAGCTCTGTTAGAGTGGTTGGGGTTGACTAATCCTAAATGACTTGGATCTTCGATGGATCTGCATGCACCCCCGGCTCATCAATAACGTATCCCATATATTGAACCTAGATCATGCCAAAAGTACATTTCTCCAAATTGGCACACAGCTTGTGATGTCGCATTGTTTGAAGAACCTGTCAGATGTGGTGGAGGTGCTCTTCCCAACTCTGGCTGAAGATCACGATGTCATCCAAGTATACCACTACAAATGAGTTGGTGCATGGCCACAAGATGTCATCCGTCACCCTCATGAATGTTGCAGGAGCATTCGTCAACCTGAAAGGCATAACCAACCATTCGAAAATGCCCTCCTTGGCTTTGAAGGTAGTCTTCCACACATCGGTGGGTTCAATTGGTACCTGGTGATATCTGGACTTCAATTCGATCTTGCTAAAATATTTTTCGCACTTGATTTGGTCCAAAGGTCTTTAACTGATGGAATTAGGTACCTATTCTAGACAGTGATCTCATTTAGCGCCCGATATTCAATACAAAGTCTCCAAGTCCCATCCTTCTTCTGTACCAAGATGATTGGGCTCCCACAGGGCGATGATCTCAGCCAAATGTGACCTTCTTGCAACAATTCCTAAATTTGCCTCTTTATTTCATTGTTCTCCATAATGAAGCACCGATAGATTGGTCCATTGTGTAACGACGCACCTAGGGTCAGATCGATGGAGTGCTTGACCTAACAATGCAGAGGCACCCCTGCGAGGGAGGTGAAGATGTCCTCGTACTCCTCCATGACATTTTCCATCTATTGTTGTCATGCAGAGGGGCCCTGTCTAGAGGTTGCGACCACCATCTTCTTCTTTCCTTGAGGGCGTATCATCAGGAAAACAAATTTCCTAGTTTTGGAAATGAGCTTACTGCATTGTTTTGCAATAACCAGAGAGATGGCGGTAAGCGGTGCTACCTCTGCTATCCTATACAACTTATTTCCCATTGTAACAATAACAACGCGAGGCCTTGACTCATACACAACATATCGCTTCACAAGTATGGTTTTCCTAATAATACACCACAAACATCAAGGGGAGCAACGTCACATAATACCTCATCCTTGAAGAGCTTGATGTTGTATGGAAGGTGACATTGTTGACTCATGCATAGATCTTGTCCTTGGTGAAGCCACCTGATGGTGTACAATTGTGGGTGTGTTGTGGTCGTTAAGCCTAGACGCTTCACAAACTCTATTGCAATGAGGTTCTTTTGGTTCTCGCTGTCAATAATGAACTATAGAGGGGAACCCTTTACCCACATCTGGGAGTGGAAGAGACACTCCCCCTCCTCTAGATCTTCAGGTTCCTCCTTTTGGATCTTTATGGTGGTGATGGTGGTGTTGGGCTCCACATGAATAATATGCTTCCCTTTGTCATTCCCTTTGTTGGGTTCTGACTCATAGTCAGAAGATGCATATGATTCTGAAGCCTTCATCTCGGCCACCAATGACTACTTGGCTCGACACTCACATGTGTTATGGGTGGACTTCTTATGGAACTCACTCCACTTTCCCGTGTCCTTGTTTGACTTCCAATTAAGGAAACTAAAAAAAAAAATTGAAAGAAAAATGGTGAGGGTCCAAGTGGAATAGGCAGGTGGCCATCAATATCCATCTGGATCATGTTTCCACTATATGTTGGATGTACTGCTGGCCCATAGTTCACAACCATCAAGAATCACGAGAATCACGAGAAGCCCAATAAGAGTTTCAGTGGTTTTTCAGTCCCATAACTCTGCCTCTCTACACCTATTTTGAAAAGCATAAAATGCTTTCCAACCCCGAAAGTTATTCTCTTTCTACAACCATCCTAGCTTAGATTTTTGTTGAGGTCAATTCCAAGTTATTTGTATATATATGAACTTTAGATGGAAGGAGGTTTGTTGACTTTTTTTTATCTTTAATTGAGGGCCTAGATTGATTCTCAAGGGAATATGCTCAACATATACTTATTCTTAATTTTTATCAACAAATGTAGTGTATTACAGAGTTTGTTAAGTTGCATTGACTTTTAATAAATTAAAAAAATTAGATTCGTGCCACATGGCTCCCCACCAACTAATTTCCTAGGGATTTGAGATTATTCCAATTCTAATAAGTTCCTCATTATTATTTATAACATTCATTTATATATAAGCAAATTTTATTTACCAAAATGGTCAATTACTTTTAATAAATTTAAAAAATTAGATTCGTGCCATGTGGCTCCCCACCCACTAATTTCCTATGTATTTGAGATTATTCCAATTACAATAAGTTCCTCCATGTTAAGATTATTCCAATTCTAATAAGTTCCTCATTATTATTTATAACATTCATTTGTATATAAGAAAATTTTATTTAGCAAAATCATCCATTATTTTTAATAAATTAAAAAAATTAGATTCGGCAACCTCGCACCTCACCCACCAATTTCCTAGGGATTTGAGATTATTCCAATTCTAATAAGATACCCCATGTTGAGATTATTCTAATTCTAATAAGTTCTTCGTTATTATTTATAACATTCATTTATATATAAGCAAATTTTATTTAGCAAAATGGTCATACTTTTAATAAATTAAAAAAAAATAGATTCGTGCCACGTGGCTCCCCACCCACCAATTTCTTAGGGATTTGATATTATTCCAATTCTAAGTTCTTCCATGTTGAGATTATTCAAATTATAATAAGTTCCTCATTATTATTTATAACATTCATCTATATATAAGCTATTTTTTTAAATCAAAATAGTCCATTACTTTTAATAAATTTAAAAAATTAGATTCGTGGGCTCCCCCACCCACCATTTCCTAGGGATTTGAGATTGTTCCAATTATAATAAGTTCCTCATTATTTTTTATAACATTCATTTATATATAAGCAAATTTTATTTAGAAAAATGGTCCATTACTTTTAATAAATTAAAAAAATTAGATTCATGTTGCATGGCTCCCCACCAACCAATTTCCTAGGGATTTGAGATTATTCCAATTCTAATAAGTTCCTCCAGGATAAGTTCCTCATTATTATTTATAACATTCATTTATATATAAGAAAATATATAACAAGGTATGTTCCTATGTCTTCACTATGGTGCAAATAAATTCCATCCATTTTGGCATCAAGATGTCCCTCAATGTGTTCGAAGATCATATTGTCTACTCCAATATGTTGCTCTTATTAGAAGAATGTGGGCTACAAATTGTGAATGCTATGTCTTCTTTGATTAATAACAAATTTTTCCATATCATAGATAAAAATGTATTTTCTTATAATCGTGACAACAACTTACTTCCATGTTTGCTTTACTAGTAGCTGAACATACATATATTTGTACGATGCCACATGTCGCTGATAGTGGCAAATTTAACATGGACAACCTCTATGAGAAGTTTGGGCATTTGATATTGGATCACGAGGCTGAATTATGGGACCTGGACTCTTGAGGGGAATATATTTTGCCGCACAAATGAGAAGTACAAGGTTTGACCATCTTATGCCACGAATCCCCATGAGATCAATTATGTGTCCACTATAAATTTAGTAACTGAGTGTGGTTTAAATGTTAATGATTTGAAAGAGTGTTCTATGGAAGATTTTATAACTTATGATTTGAAAGAGTGTTCTATGGAAGATTTTATAACTTTTCAAATACAAATGTATACAAGTAGCTTAAGTAAGAATTTGGTCTATCCTAGGTTTTCAATGTAGGATTAGTGTAGAATTTGGTAAAGTTGCATGAATGAATTTGTGCTCTAAAATTAATTAGCAATCATTCAATAACAAATTTTCAAATTGCAAGTTGATCTAATTAGTTTTTTATTTAAAGATCGATATTGATCTATTTTAATCACAAATATAAGAAGTGTTTAGAGTGAAATAATTTCTTCTCGTGTAATTTTTTTTTAAATGGAAAAATTGAAAAATAATGTTTGCATCTCAAAGATAAAATTGACAAAAAATTATAGCCCAAATATAAAATAATAACATTACTTGAAATGCTTAAAAATGTTTTAACCATGAAAATCTAATTCTTTTCATTATACATATTAGTTGACATTGAAATATTTTGCTTAATATGGCATTGAAATATTTTACTTATGAAGTACATTGTTTATATTAATAAGTTCCATGATATGTTCCTCCATGATTAATAAATTATGAAATTTAGAAATTATGGTTGATGTTTTGAAATGTAGTTTTATTTTTAAATTTTGAAATGCATTACATTATAAATTGATTATAATTAAAATAGATGAAGTAAAAACATAAAATTGGGTATTTATTTATTTATTTAATTATCAATTTTTTGAAATATATCATACATTAAAAAATTGTAAATTTATAGATTTAAAATTCCATCAATAATGTTTCACATGATATATTTTTTAAAAATTTAATATATTCAAATGAGATTATAGTAAATTGCATTTATGAATTTACAAATTCTTTATTTTGTTTCATTTTATTTTATATGAATTTATTTTTGAAAAAATTATTATCTATTGTTCATTTGTTTTTAATATTTTGCACTATATTTTGATTTTTTTCATTAAAAAAACTTATAAAATAATAATTTATAGGGTTTATTAATCTAAGGATTCATATTCTTAGGGTATAATATTATTCATAGGGTTTATAATATTAATCTTTAGGTTTAATATAAATCCATTGGGTTTATTATCATGGTCAACCATGGGCCAATGTCACATCGCGATAAAGATTTTCTCAATATGAAAATCAACCAATGTCCCATTGTGAAAAGCATTGTCTTAATATGAAAATCATCCATGGTCAACCATGTTCAAACGTCACATTGTGACAAAGGTTGTCTCAACCATGGTCAAACATGGTCAATCATGTTCAACCATGGTCGCATTGTGACAAAGATTGTATCTTGGTCAAATGTCACATTGTCACAACCATGGTCATCCATGGTCAACCATGGTCCAACATCGCATTGTGACAAATATTGTCTCAATATGGAGATCTTCCATGGTCAACGATGGCCAACCATTGCCCAATGTAGCATTGCAACAAACATTGTCTCAATATGAGAATCAATCATGGTCAACCATATTCAAATGTCACAATGTGACAAATATTTATCTTAGGGTTTATATTCCTTGGGTTTATAGTATTTATCCCTTGGGTTTAATATTATTCCTTTAGGTTTATAATCCCTTGGGTTTATTATTCCCTTGATTTTATAATATTTATCTTAGGATTTATATAAATTTGGTTTATAATATTAATCCCTTATGTTTAATATAATTCCCTTGTGTTTATATTATCAATCCATTGGGTTTTTAATCCCTAGGGTTTTAGTATTCATACCTTGGGTTTATAATATCAATCCATTTAGGGTTTATATGCATTACATTTATAATATTAATCGCTTGGGTTTAATATTATTATCTTGTGTTTATAATACTTTGGGGTTCAATCATGATCAACCATGGTCAACCATGGTCACATTGTGAGAAAGACTATCTCTTGGTCCAATATCACATTGTCACAACCATGATCATTCATGGTCCAACATCACATTGTGATAAATATTGTCTTAATATGTAGGTCAACCATGGTCAGCCATTGTCCAACGTCGCATTGTGACAAAAGTTGTCTCACTAAGAAAACCAATCATGGTCAACCATATTCCAACAATCCATTATGACAAATGTTTATCTTAGGATTTAAAATATTTATCTTATGGTTTATATTCCTTGGGTTTATAATATTTATCCCTTGTGTTTATAATACCTTGGGTTTATTTATTTTTTTGTGAATTTGTCTACTCCTATTATTATACAAAAAAAGTTACAGCGAGGCAAGCCTCGAAGATTCTCTCCATACTGACTATGGATTGAGCAGTGGACTTACATTGGGGGGAAAAACTTCCCTGAGAACTGACTTGTCCAAAAACAACCATGAACTGACCAAGTAGCATTACCGATATACTTCTGAAAGCTGACTCGACCCAAAAAAACCAAAAACTACCCAGAATGCATTACAAACAGAGGTAGAACCTTGCTGAGTCCAAGCATGGACTGAACTGAAACAAACTCAAACCCGAACATAACTGAACAAGACAACAACATTAACAAGATGATAACAAAATCCATCAAGTGAAGTTGGCGTAGACCTGAAACCAGCATGTATACTGTGGAGTGCAAAGGAGGCAACCTCCTGTTTCGTTTGCAGGACCAAAAAAGAAGCGAATGTGTGTTCATTCGTCCATGGAGGTAGAAGGCTGCTCCTCGACTATCCTGCACCCATACTGCTCTGAGGCACTGGAATCCGACTGAAGGACTGCATTTTTGGCTGGCTCGCTTGGACCCGCAACCGCTCCAGGGTTCACCGCAGACAGAGTTCCTTAGCACTGGACAGGAGTGGCCTGCCTATGCTCTGAAGAGGCTCCGGGTTGAGCCGAATTCTCACACTTCTCGATCTTGACTGAAACTATAAAAGAGGAATTGGCCAGGGTACAAGGAATTCGAAAACGGGTGGTGGGATGAGTGCTGTGCGCACAATCCTCATTACGATCCTGCCCTCTACCTCTTCCCCTGCCTCTCCTGGTCGCTGGGGAGTCTATTTCATCTGAGGAAGGGTCTGAGGTATTGGAGGAGTGCTGTTGGATAGCCCATCCTCTTGAACCACCCTCAGAACCTCCCCTCCTGCCGATAAGTCGGAGTCTCTCACGTGGCATGTTGAAGACCTAGGTGAGGTGATGCTAGAGCGAAGGCACAGTGAGCGAAGGCACAATGAGCCAGGAAGGCAAAGCGATGGAGGCACAAAGGGGCGAGGAATTAGAACGCAGGGAGCGACCATAACAGAGGGGAGAGCAAAGGTGGGTAAGCCTGTGACAGAGGCCGAGACCCCAAGAGATAGAGGCCGAGACCCACTGAGATGAATGCTGAGACCTCGACTAAGACAGAGGCTGAGACACCAAATAAACCAGAGGCCGAGGCACCAAATGAAGCAGAGGCCGAGACCCCAATTGAAACAGCGCTGAATTGCTTGTCCAGGCCAGCAGAGGCGAACTCTTATAATGGCGCATTGAGTCGCCCGGAGCAATCACCATGACCCAATAGAGGATCTGAGACCAAATCGCGGAAGAAGCAAGTAGCAGGAGCTCCATCGTGCTGCGAACGACAGACTGCAGGTGGGAGTTGATGGCAACATTCAATTTAACGGTGCGGGGACTGCATGTCGTCACTTTGTCCATACAAGTGGCGGGACTAGGCTGCCACTTGCCCAGTGGGAGCATCGTCCTCATACGTCGCTTTGAATTAAACACCCGCAGCGGGGGTAATACCTTGGGTTTATTATTATCTTTGGAATATAATATTTATCTTAGGGTTTATATATCTTTGGTTGATAATATTAATCCATTAGATTTAATATTATTTTGTTGTGTTTATATTATCAATCTATTTGGTTTTTAATCCCTTAGGTTTTTAGCATTTGTCCCTTGGGTTTATTATTCCCTTAGGTTTATAATATCAGTCCCTTTAGGGTTTATATACATTGCATTTATAATATTAATACCTTGGGTTTAATATTATTCCCTTGGTTTTATATTATCAATCCAGTGGGTTTTTAATCCCTTGGTTTTTTAGTATTATTCCCTTGGGTTTATAATACCTTTAGGTTTTATAGTTAATCCCTTGGGTTTGTTATTCCCTTCAATTTATAATATCAATCCAT